>SEYY01018368.1:37500-47500 GCA_009176605.1 Armadillidium nasatum
TTAATTTTGGATTTGAAACTAAAGGCACATAGTCTTTAGCACAGTTAGAAGGAACATTTAGTCAAATTTTCATACTAAAACAATATCCATCAACCATTTAGTCCACCAGTGTATACCTTCACTTTAAAACGAAGGAAAAAAATTAAAGAAAATGAAGACAACGTTGAATGCAAAGAAAGTGAAAATTGATGAAAAATAAGAGTAAAAATGAGTAAAACGAATAATAAAAAAATTAGAAAACGGTTAAAATTTCAATCTTATTTACGTATAAAGGGAAGATGATTCATAAAAATGTCTATACCAGGGGTTCTCAACCTTCTTTTACTTGTGGACCATCACAAACCTTCTGTGGTCCCCTGGGGGGGTCTATGTGGCACCCTTGGGAAACTCTGGACTCTATAATGAGAGTCAAGTTCAAAAATATCACACTCTAAAAGCCATAAACGTGTTGAACATTAAGTATATTTAAATATATTTATTATTTAACACGATTTTACTCGTATGATAGAAAATTTAACTGTCAAATATTTTTTTTTTCAAAAACGAATCAAATTTCTATTTTTGTGTTTCTGATAATTACCTCACACGTAGAAGTGTAGCTTTTGATTATAGCTCTGACGCTTCATCTTTCTTTTTCACTTTCGAGAGGTTTTTCATCCTCTAAATATAAGTCATGCCCTCCGTAAAAAAAAAATGAAAAAGAAAAAGTTTAAAATTACTAAGCTTTTTTAAAATTACTATTAATTTTTAATACAGATTATTTGTTGTCTCTTCTAAAAAAAGAAGGAGGCCTACATGAAGCCCACAGAGGTTTATATAAAAATCGAACAAAGACGTTTGAAAAAAAATTAACTGAGACGGAAGTGAAGAAAATTGGAAAAGGAAACGCGTTTTTGAAGTTACACAAATAGAATAGGTACAATAATAAACATATCGTGTAAACATAGCGTCATATAACCTGACCAAAGTTTACTATAATAATAAGTTACAGCAATTACGCCTTCTCTATTTAAAAAACTCTTTCCTAAATTCAGCGTGTGTGAATCACGTCACATTTCTAAACTGTGGTTCTAGTTATAACCGCAAGATGTCGCTTCTCATAATTTGTGTAGAAATTCTATACATTTATTGGAAATAGCTTCTATTTTACGATGTTCAAATAAATATATATTTTTAAAGTGTTTAACAGTGTTATTTTGATCAAATCATAATTTAAATAATATATGGATTATTTGACATTTAAATAAACATATTATAGCTTAAAATAGCGCTAAATTTAGCCAGCAAATCACTTTTTTGATAAAGACCTCGAGTCAAAATTCATCTTGGGGCCTAATTGTTTTGACTAAAAACTAAACTTCGTGAAAAATGAAATTTTTTGCTGTTTGAAGTAATGTGATGTCTAGTTCTACTTTAAATTATTTGATATTAAAGTGACTGCTTCTCATGAAACCAAAGGCAATGCTTTTTACCAATATATATATATATATATATATATATAAATATATATATATATATATATATATTATTATATAATATATATATATATATATATATATATATTATATATATATATATTATATATATATATAAGATATATATATATATATTATATATATATTTTATATACCTATAATTAGCCCTAGGCTATATGTCGTGCAAACGTTCTTGTGTACGTTAGGTCTCTTTTACGGCAAATTCTTGTGTAGGTTAGGCCTCTTTTTACGGCAATTTCGGTAGTTCAGGTTATGATAAGTCGAATAAGGTTCTGCTAGAAAAGTAAGTAATAATAATTGTGTGTATGTCTAGTGTAATAGGGCCGTAGACCTCTAATTCTCGGCAAAGTTCTTGTTTATTTAAGTTAGGCCTCTATGATATTTTCGATTATCGATATTTTCGGACAATCGAAAGTCAGAAACAATCTACACTTTTACCATATATATATATATATATATATATATATATATATATATATATATTATATATATATATATAATATATATATATATATATATATATATATATATATATATATATATATATATATATATATATATATATATATATATATATATATATATATATATATATAATATATATATTATATCGACTTTTAAAGAGAACTAATTCACTCGTGCTCTATATTAATATATATATATATATATATATATAATATATATATATATATATATATATATATATATTATATATATATATATATTATATATATATATATATATATATATTATATATATATATATATATATATATATATATAATATATATATATATATATATATACACAACAAAAGTTTACCCTGTTATCCCTTATTCTCTTTATATAAATCTAAATTTCGGGTAACCTATGATGGATATTATTTAGTTTTTTTTTTTAAATAAGAAAAATTAAAAAGTATATTTAAATTTATTTGTATCAGAAATTTTATAAAATTGATATGAAAAAAACTTAAATATTTGAAACATCTTACTAACAAACAAAGATCGCTACGATATTTCAAAATATACAGCTTTTAATTTACAGATTTAATGAAAAACAGAATTATCTAAAGATTTTGACAACCCCTACATGGCAACAATACTATTTTTACCCAATTTAAGAACTAAAATATTAAAAGTTCTGGGACTTCAAGAAATTGAGCTTCCACACTAATAGAAAGAGAATTTTATAAGATTGCTGTAACTTATAATTGTAGTAAACTTTGACTTGACAGAGAAAGAACTAGAGATTCTGAAAAAAAAAATTCATGCTGTCTGTCCTGCAAAAAGGAAGTATCAACTTGAAAGTTCAGAAGATGAATATCTGTTGTATTAGTGAATATATAGGAAATGTATTTCGACAGAAATTTAGAAAGAGATTGGCGATTGATGAAAGTTAATCTTTAGGTTTTAAACTCATCATAATAAACTTTGTGAGTGGAACCACCACAAATAACTTCCAACTTTCCGATTCTATTCTTGCCGATCTGGATGGGATTTCCCTGTGGGGTCATAGCAACCTTGTGAAGTTCAACTCTTTAAAAACTCAACTTCTCCACATCTCCCTCTCAAAAACACCTCCCAACTATCCTATCCTCTTCGACGGCTCTCCCGTCTCACCTGTAAATAGCATTAACATTCTTGGTCTAAACATAAACAATAAACTGTCTTGGAAACCTCATATCACAATGGTTGCTAAAGCGGCCTCCAAGAAGCTGGGAGTTTTGTTCAGGTTGCGAAAATTTTTTTATTCTCCAAATATATAAGGGTCTTATTCGCCCTTATATGAAGTACTGTTCTCACATTTTGGGAGGGGGGCCTCCAGCTCCTCCTCTCTTTTGGATAGGGTTGAGTCTAAAGCTGAAATATTAATTAACTGTCCCCTACTTCCAGTCTCTTGATCTTTGGGACGTGACATTGGCGAACTATCTCTTTTCTATAGGTACTACAATGGCAGGTGCTCGAAGGAATTGACCTCACGCATTCCTCCTCCACCGTTGTGTCGTCCTCGTTGCACAAGAGGTCCCCTGCTTTCGCACCAATTTTGTGTGGATGTAGTAAACCACAGGCTAACCCGTTGTGGTGCCTCCTTTCCAGCCACTTCTGTTCTGTGGAACTCTCTACTATCATCTATTTTACCTTCTATATTTAATCTTCCACTCTTCAAGGCTTCCGTCTGTGCCTACCCGAGGGATGTGCGATAGGTCTGTGTTTGAATGAGTTTTCTTCCCCCTTGTGTGTGCCCCCTCCTTGAACAGGGCTCTTCCCGTGAGTGGTAGCGATCTGTAAAAAAAAAAAAAAAAAAAAAAAAAAAAAAAAAAAAAAAAAAAAAGTGACACACTTTGCATACAAAAGGACTAGCATTGATATACAGATTAAGCTACTGGGGTTGTATAAAGTAGTTCTGTATAAAATTATCTTCTCTAATATCAGTTATTTGCAGATGCGTAGAATGTTATTTATTATTAAATTGGAAATATAGAGTTGAGACAACATCACACAATGGATGGACAAGGAAGTGACAAATAAATGGCAGTTACTGAAGAAGAAGTAGAGTGATGGGTGTAACAGAATATTTGGGAACAACCCTATTGATAAATTTAACGGATGAGCGTTGGTCGTCTACAGCAGCTTCCATAGGATGACAGCAAAGGAAATCAGAGGGAAGTCTAGATACAAAAAATGAGGATGCTAAGATTTTGGGCCAGATTCTATCGAACATCTTCTTGATGTTCAGCCCTACAACAAATGATCCGGTGAAATGCTTTTAAACCGAGAACAAAAAATCCGAGAGGTAAAAAAAAAAAAGATCACCAGTCTAGTTCTCAATTCATATCTAATCTTGCAATCTAAAGGTATATGAAAGTAGAAAAGACCCCGATAGCTCGGGCTATATTCCTACATTTGAATAAGCTTCTTAAATACTTTGTTTTCAATTAATATCATACACTGAGTAAGTCATTTTTGTATTTTTGATTAGCACCCAGTTTTTTTTTTTTTATTATTATAAATCACACACAATTCAAAGCCCATTAATTTTTACCTTATATTACTAGTACTTATTATAAAAGAAATCTGGTCAAATATAAGAAAACTAAGCAAAATTTAAGAGCTAAGTGAATGGAATGAAGAAACTTCACATGCTGTATAAAAAGTTCTGAAGATAATTCTTCCCTGCAAATATCTATTTCAGTTGAGGACGAGTGTGTGTTTGTGCTCATTATCACCCATTTTTTTTTACAATTTATAACTCAATACTTGCACCTAGAGATTGGAACTGGTCTGTAAAATTTTTTCCTACGTTTCGAATTGTGGAACGTCACCCCAATGTTCAACAACTTACCTAATGCAACATTTAAGAGCATCTTCACTTTGTTAAACAAATTTACCTTTAATATTTTACATTAGTTTTGAACTGTGGAACGTCACCTCAATGTTCAACAATTTACCTAGTAAACCATTTAAGAATGTCTTCACTTTGTTAAACAAATTTACCTTTAATATTTTATAAATTGAACGGTGTATTGAAGAATCCAGATTAATTTCCATAATATTCTCCTGTAACTAGCAGGATGGAGAATATCTATTCAAAAACCAATTTTTATGCTTTTACCACTGCTCCGAAATTGCATCAAGGCGATTCGTTCATTATTCTTTTTTATAAGAGCTATTAATCTATAGATTAGTAAACATCCTTCTTTCCAAACGATTCTTTCCAAAACCTCAATCATAAAACTTTAAATTATTATTATTTTTTAAAGGGAAGAATTGCGAAAGCATTTTCATCTAAATCTTTTTTTTTTTTTAATGCCATAAAAAGATATAAAAAAAATTCTTGAATGTAATGAATAAAACGAAAGAGATAAATAAATTGTAATTCATTATATCATATAGAGAAATAATGAATTAAGAATAGTAAAAAGTAACCAAAACAGCAACAAAAATAACAATAATAATAATAATGAATAAAAATAAAATAATAGAAACAAAAAAAAAATACACAAATTCATTAGATAAATAAATTAATACAAATATTAAATACAAAAATAATTATAATTGTAATAAATTTATAATTGTTAATTATTTATGAATAATAATTGACAGTAATATTTCAATTTCAAAATATGCTTGTAAGCCAAGCAAAATCATAAATAAAACGGATGTACTTAACAATTGATATAGAAGCTTACTAACCGATGTTATAATACAAATTAAATCAAAGTTTATTAACTATTTTAGAGAAATTTATAATTCAAGTAGTGTTTTATCGAAGCTTTAATTATTTCTATAAAATGTTATATATTTAAGACCTAACTTGTTACAGTAATCTTAAGGCTTATGAATTAGCAATCTCATCTTTATATTAATATTTTTAAGACAGATATCGAAAAGAACTTCAGCACCTTCTTTCTACGAAAAATTAATTTGAAAAGGTCATTATCATTCATTAGATTGGTTTTAATTTCTTTAATTTCTTCAACAGAACATGGCTTCCATTCAAAAAGACGGCGTAAGAATTGAAAATGAAATTTTGAAGCAGATTTCCTAATTTTTGAATAAATGTTAATATTTTTGGAACCTGAAAGATTACGATTTTCGACTTCACTAACCATTATGATGCAACTTTTAAGGTATGTTATAAGATCTTGTGAACCAAAACACCATTCTAAAACTTTATCTACAAATTCGAATGCAACATCTGTCTCTTGATCTTGAAAAATGAGTTTCTTGAGAGGTTTTCCATTCTGGATCAATAAAGTTTCTGATTTCAATAACATGATGTCTTTAAGAGATACAAACGATAAACACCAATGTATGAATAAATTTAAACTCTCCAAATCTTGAATCGAAATAAATTTGTGGCAAACTTGAATTGCCCTTTCTTGGAAAAACTTTGTTTTAAGAACATGTATAGAACGTAATGTGGTCCAAGAACATTTCAAAATATCATCAATAACATTAAATTTCAGATCGGAGATATGCATTTCAAACAATATTTTTCCTAAATTGGTTGAATACAAATTTTCTGCAGTTAGGGGTCCTCCAATTTCCAAAAGAAGTGAACAGGATTCTAGATCTTTTCTGTTATACAATGTTTGGAGCAGATTATAATATAAATCTCCATGATCATCAAGAAGTTTACGTTTTGCGGCAATAGGCATCTTCATTAGAAATTCCTCAAGTGCACGCCTACTTAATTTACCATTCCTATGTTTACAAATTACAGATATTATAAACTTGAAAATTGTTACAAAAGTTCCATCCTGAAAACCTTCATGTAAAACATTTAGTACTTTAAAAAATGAACCTTGCCACCTTAATTGCACTATTAAATATTCGAATATAATGGAACTACGTGCCTCAAAAAAAATATTTAATTTCATTATCTGAAATTTTGGAAAGCAAATAAATAACAATGTTTGCCATTCTAAAATCGCCAATTACCAAAGACAGCATCAAAATGAGTGTTTCGTGTCTATCAGTTGTATGAGAAGTAAAATTCTCCCATATGTAATGTAATGCCATGTCGTTGAATGTAAACATGGCCCATAAAAATAAGTAGTCTATTGGAGATCCTGTATAGTCCCTTCCAAAATATACAGTAGTATATTCACCTGGACCGGTTTGATAGATAGTATCCTCAATTTTTTTTACAAAGCCTGTGTATCTACATATCCAGAAATATACAGGAATATTCTCTTCTTTTACTTTTTCATGTAAATACTCGATGACTACATCTTCTGGTAAACGTAGAAAATAATTGAAAATCATTTCCTCACTAATGAAGTTCTTGCAAGCAATTTGAAATTTCACTTCGTCTGTAAGATGTCTAGTTTCCAAAACCCTAAGATACGTTTCATGCAAGTTAATAGTTCCTTGCCAGGTGAATACCAAATTCTCTATAATAGTTTTAAGGACAAAAATTGGGTACTGATTTTTAGAGAGAAAAAGAAATATTTGATTTCCAACGAAATGAGTGACTTTTTCAATATTCTTGGCCAGTGGAACTTGAACAAACTTTTTAACTTCTTCTCTCACAACAATTTCTATTTTCTCCCACCTATATTTTGCAATTTCGATATTCTTACCATATTCACCAGTTACATCAGGATAAATAGGGAGCGAATACTTCATAATTAATTCAGGAGTAAAAAACTTCGGAACAGTGTTTAGCAACGTCATAGATTTAAGCGGTTGATTGACGTCACTCAGAAGCCCATCTTTAATGTCTTCATTTAGAAGTAAGTCTTTCCTCAGATCGTAAATGATTCCAAATTCATTTGTCATTTTGTAAATTTATTATTTCTCTGAAAAGATTATATATATATATATATATATATATATATATATATATATATATATATATATATATATATATATATATATATATATATATATATATATATATATATATATATAATATATATATATATATATATATACATATACATATACATATACATATATATATACATATACATATACATATACATATATATACATATACATATACATATATATATATATATATATATATATATATATATATATATATATATAATATATATATAATATATATATATATAAATATAATAAAAAATAAATAAAATAACAATAAATATATAAATATATATATATATATATATATATATATATATATATATATATATATATATATATATATATATATATATATATATATATATATATATATATATATATATATATATATATATATATATATATATATATCATATATATACATATACATATATATACATATACATATATATATATATATATATATATATATATATATATATATATATATATATATATATATATATATATATATATATATATATATATATATATATATTATATATATATATATATATATATATATATTAGGGAAAAGACGTAGGCAGTGTGGTACAATTGGTTGTTAACTATTAAATACAATAATATTATAAAGCATTCCATTGATCAATGGGTTCGTCCTTTTCATGCCTCAATTGAGCAGAATTTTACAGTGAACATTCAAACCTATGCAAAAGTATCTATAGGCAGGTTCTGTGTGTGTACTTTAAAGTATAGCGTGATAGTATGCAATCTACATTTATTCTTACTGATAACAAATGCATGAAGATACATCTGTACACACTGACCCGTGAGAGGTGGAAAATATAAAAATTATTCATTTATATATTATAAATAATAGCTATGGAGTGTAGAACGCGTATTGTAGTAAAAATTTAGAATACGGCATGTCTATTGTGACAAAGTTTAAATCATTCGTTATTAAAAGGTGCAAATGTTTTAGTAACTATCACTAGCCAGAGGATAATTATTAAATACTCGTTAATGAACTACTTTCACATATCCTAAATAAATGTCATCCTCGTTTAATTTTCCTAAATTATGATCTTTGTTGACATTTAATGGTCGAGTTATATAGAACTTACACTACTCCTCCTGAACAGAATCAAGAGATTAGAAAGGTTCTGAACATGAATCGTAATAATAATCTTGTCTTAGAAAAAACTGAACACTACTTCAATCCATTCTCTTAACTTTTTTATTTTCAAAACGCATATCATCCTTGAAGTTATATATTATGCTACCTGGAGCATATCAATGACCTTGAATAGATAAGGACTCAAAAATAAAATCTTCAATTGATAGTCTAATGTGCCCCCTCCTAGAAAAGGGCTCTGCCCGTGAGTGGTGGCGTCCTGTAAAAAAAAAAAATTAGCATTAGATAGTTTTAAAGTTATTTCTATGATCTTAGAAGCAACATTGCTATTTTAAAAACGTAAACTTTTTAAACTATCTTGTTAATAAAAATTATCCTGACACTTTCATAATGCTGCTTATAACCACACGAAAATTTGTCAATAGACTACAGTTGTTTTCCATACGACGTAATTAATAATCTTATTTGTCTTCCCCATTGAAGTACCGTACAACTTTTACTTCTGAAATTAGTCTGCAACAAGTTAGTCGAACCAAGAAATTTTTCTTAGTCGTGATGACCCTTCACACAACATTTAAGAGTCCCTAAAAATTTATGATTAGCATAAATGGTAACAGCACCAACTGAACATTCGTTTTAAAAATCTTTACAGAAAATTTAAAGAAAATAAATAACAATGAATTAAATTGAGCTTAAGAGCGGAAGAGCTTTTTTGCCCTAAATACCATATTACCATAAAAGCACACGAATTATCGTACACTTGATATTTTGAATTTTGATTTAAAAGTATTTCAATAAACCACCGCTCACATAGGTATAAGGGACAGAGCTTCTCGTAGAATATTGTTCCTCTGCCATACATTAAATGTAATAAACAAATTCGATATTGAAATTTATATATCGACCAATTGACAAATCGATATATAGTTCTATCAAAATTCAAAACGTCATTAGTGTACGATAATTTACGTATACAGTTAAATTTCGGATTTAATTTTTTGGTATTTATTAAATATTAATGTAATA
>SEYY01018368.1:52500-57500 GCA_009176605.1 Armadillidium nasatum
GGCTTATACTAAAATAATTAATTTATCAAAGCATCTATGAAAGACATTACACTATAGTCCTACCACAGCCTTAACTATTTTCAGGTACAAAAGAAAGAAAACTTAGTTTTTCAACTAATATTATTGTTGGTTAAAAAATAATTATAATCAATTTTTTTTTTAAAACTTCACATGTAATAAATCAAAACCTAATCACTTAAAATTTTTCCTTTAAATATGTTTGGAAATTGCAAAGTTTTTGTGGTACATTCTGCCCTGCACTTTTTCACTGGTCCTTAGACCTGGGACATAGTGTAACAAATTAGTGTTAAAAACCTATGTAAATTGAAAAAGAATCTTTGATTAAAAAAAGTTTAATCCTCGAATGTTTCATTAAGGACGTAGGTATTATACTAAAAATCTAAAAATTATTTTTTATACTAAAAACAAATTTCCTGCATTAACAACAAAGCTACACTAAACTTTTTCAATGTACCCCGCTTTCCCCTATATTGTTTATATTTAATTTTTTTAACCAGATTTTTTCGTTTCCACAGATTGTTTGGTAATAAAATTTACTACAACTATGGACACAATGTCTACTGCTTTCGAAATGGAGTATAATTTAGCTGAGAATTTGATTAAAGCTGAAAATGTAGACTTCCTTGACCTTGGACATCATTCAGTTCTTAACGTAATTCAAAATACTTACAAGAGAGATGATGTAATCGAAGAAATTATTAAAATGCGTACTGAACATACATTTGCAGAAAAATGGAATCATTTTGAGAAAGAACTTGGAGAGTCAATCATGGACAGTTTGCCAAGTAAGTATTTCAATCCGTTAATCAGAAATGTTGTAAATACTGTAGGAAGCGAAATCTATTCTTTGTACTGGAAAATTAGTGATGATGAGGATTTTCGCTTAATTTTGAAGCATATTGTTCTTAACTGGCAAGATGGAAGCGTCAACTTGTATAAAACCATTCTGAAAATATTAGATGAAAGTGATCTTCTAAACGAGTTAAAGTTTGAACTTGCATGTAAATATTTTGTAGGAAAAGATGTAGTAAAAAAATATGGAAGGTTATTGCCACGGTCGATAAGAAATTCAATGTGTTGCAGCAATCTATATTGCGCTAGATGTATTCCGTTGAAATTTTGGCAAGTTTATCTCGATGAAGATGATAAATTAGATAGTTCAATGTCAAACGGCGAAGAGAGAGCCTCAAACAAGAAGTTCCGAGCCGAAGAAAGGCACAACTTTCCTTTTTATTTTAAGTGGGCGCTTAATTCTGTTAATGATATAGCTGTACAGTATTTGTGGGAAAATCTCTCCCCTACCACAGAGGATAAAAGAAAATGTTCTGTTTTTATTCATTCAGCATTATTAAAATATGGCACAACGAACATTACTGCTTATCTAATTTCGAAAACGCAAGGTGATAATACTATATGGGATGTAGAAAATATCGAAGATGGCGACTTAATTATGGAGAACTTTCTTCGAAACGGCAGATGGCATAAGTATATTATAAAAATTATCAATGCTTCAAGAGTGAAAATTCCTATTTCTTATGTTACGCAATGCACAGGTCTTGTCGCAGCGTTAAGCGATTCTATACATAGAAAGCTTGACACATTTCTGTACAGGGATCTATTGAGAGAGTTCTTGCTAATTATCCCATCAGATGACACTGCAGTTACGGAGCGTTTTCGAGAAAGTAAAGCGGATGTACTGTATCCAATTTTGAGGGTAATGGATTATGAAGCTCTTGAGATTCTTATGAAGATATATACGGAAACCAATGTCTTAAGTCTGCTTGACAATGACGTAGGTCTCAGATTATATCATAAGCAAATGAGTGATTGTGCTTTTATAGAAGTTGAAAATTTTCTTAAAAAATTGTTTAAATCTGATGAATTATCTAAATTTTTGTGCCGCTCGATCGATGATGGTTTCTCACATTTATGCGAAAGGTTTATCTTCAACAATAACATGGTAGGGCTTAATGGTTTTTCTAAGTGGTGCGGGAAATTTATTCCAGAAGAAATAGTCAACAAAAAAATGCGTCTCTGCTTCAAGAGCAATGGAAATGTTCTTAGGCAAATTCTATTTATCACAGATAACAAGATTGAAAATAGGTTTGACTATTGTGATAAGTTTTTATTATGGTCTTTGGGAAACCAAGATTCAGTTGATGAATTTAAGAAGAAAATTGTATTACCCGCGTCCAAATTGAAAGGTGAGAAAAAGGCCTATTTTGGACTCTATTTTTACGATGACTTTAGGAGATGTGTCGAGAAATCTGAAATTGAGTTCTTGAAGAAATTCTTAAAGTGGAGCGGTTGTGCAGATGAAGTAATTCAAACCCTCAAGTCTCAAATGTTGCGTGATACTCGTATTTCTAAATATTTTTGTGAGAATAAAAAGAGTGCTGGATATTGGTCCTTTTTAAGATGGGCTCACAATGAAACTGACTAAAAAACTTGAAATATATTTGAAGCATAGCGGTAATTATGACCATTAAAATTAAGTAATTTACAGGTAAATTAAAATTACATATAACTAAATTAAATAAGATTAAGTAAATACATTAATAGAAAATTAAATATTTAAATGTTTTGGAAGTCTTCATTTGTAAGCTCATCATAAAATTTTTAACTAAATTTGAACTAAATTAAATTCTATATATATATTATTATTTATATATATTGTATTTATATTGCATATTTATATTGTTTTGTATTATAATTATATTTACTATATATTTATACTTAACAACTTTGTTTTAACTGCATTAGAACTAATGTTGGCTGGGAAAAGGTTGAGCATTTTAAGTTTGTAGAAATTTGGATAAATGAAAATATAAGGTGTCAAGTTGATTATCCTTTAAAACTGACACAAAAATAAATTTTCCTGATGTCTTTGGCACACAAATTAACGTCATCTGTAAGTGTAAATTTGAGAACTTGTAGCTCAAAGATGTTTAATTTACTGCTCTGATATACCATTTGCTTTTACAGTACCAAAATAGAAACCTAATTTTATGCTTAACATTTTGGTTAACCAATAAATTTATAAATATACTGACAATCTCGAACACTCAAACAGTTCTGTCTTCAAAAAAATTTTTTTTAACCTGGATTAAAAGTATTGAACGTTTTCGAAAAGCGAAAGGGTAAAAATAACTCCACAACAATGTAAAGATGTAATTTGGCTTAATTCGTTTTTGCTAAGTAATCTTTCTTAATGGGGGGACACTAAAAAAAAGAGATTTTTAATAATAAATTTCTTGTGACTTTTGAATAAGCTGGGCTTTCGTAAAAAATAATCCAAAGATTTACGAATTCTATGAAGGAAATATTTTTTAAAGAAAAACAAAATTATAGTTTACCCGAGCAATGTATTTGCAGAATGTAATTCCAGTCGCCAGTAGTCTGGACTTCGGCATTTATTTATGAATTTGTAAATTTGATGATTGCATTAAAATGATTTAGAATGGTGAGAAATTTTAAAAATTAAGATGTTAAACTTCCTAGTTTGTACATTTTAAGCAAAAAAAGTTAATTCAAAAGAAACAAAACTGTCAAAAAGTAGGCTAGAAAATTTTAAAAAATGATTAATTAAAAATGCACACGATATAAAATGGCTGGCAATGATTATTTATTTCCGGGAATTTTTTTTCTTACATAAATATTCATTTTCGGGAATTTTTTCTTTTTCTTTGAGCATTACCATGCTATACAGTAAAGTATAATAAATGCCATTAGCTCTTTAGGATTCAGAAAATTAACTTTAATTTTTCCAGAGCTGATAATTCCTATAGATAAAATTCTAAAGCAAGTGATGAATATTTTCTTTTGACTATTAAATCGTAATCCAAATTACCTTATTTTGGGGTGAAAAAAAATTGTCCTAATGCTAAAGTTGCTACTCTTCCACTACCCGAAGGAAAGTTCCACATTTCTAAAGTAAAGCATTTGAGTTTTATAAGAATCATCAGATGCACAGGAGTGTGTGCAATCAGAAAGCTAGGCATTGTAGTATTCGTGTTCAGCGTTTGGTGATTTTCACTTTGTGTATTATTTTTTTAAACTGCAGCGATCCTAAAGTAGAAAGTTTCGAAATACTCTTTTAAATGATAAATAGGACAAATACTAATGAAAGAATTTTGACAACCATTTTAGCTTATTACGTAAAATGGTAGGTGAGACCAAAGTTTACCCTATAATTATAGGGTAAACTTTGGTAAGACTCACAGGATATTAAAGATAATGTAAAACTGTAAAATCATTTAATATTATAAAAGAGTAGAGAGCTCTCAGACTAGACAAAAGTCATTAACTGGTAAAAATCGGCTCTCAAAAACTTTTCTTTTGATATTAGCTATTGGAAAGCAAAGAATTTAGAGGCCCAAAGAAACAATGATGCAGTGTCCCAATTTGAAGGAAAAGAGAAAAGTAAACATCAAAACTGAATTAAATTTTATTAGGCCAAATATAAAATAAGGAATATAAGCATTGAAAGTATCCACAATTAGTCATATTGAGTGTTAGGGTATGTGAATTATCCGCTGCTAAGTGGTTCGCCCATTTAGAGATCATTCCTATGCTTTCCTACAAAGGAATATCTATAGGCTTGTTCTGTAGGCATTGTTTTATTATATATCACATGCACATTGAAAAATTGTCCTAACGAAACGTTAAGACAGGTGACAAAAATGTCACAACAAATTTATTCAGTTATTTTCTTATTAGAAAATAAATCGGTGAAGCGACTTTCTTATGCTTAACGTGTCTTTTCTCTATTGAAAATTTTACTGTGACATTTTTGTCACTTGTCCCAACGATTCGTTAGGACAGTTTTTTGTAGTGGACCACATACCCTATTACAGTCGCATACCTCTTACTTTGAGGAGAGATATTGCTACTCCTTTTCACTTAGTCTCAGCTTTTCCCTGTCCACCTTCCTGATCCCAGACTTAACAGGCTACGCTCATTCTGTCAAGTATTTTACT
>SEYY01018368.1:62500-72500 GCA_009176605.1 Armadillidium nasatum
AAAATTATAAAGAAATAAAACTTTAATTTCTTTAATCCTTCAAAATTTCTGCAATAATTAAGTGAAACTTTGAAATTTTAAAATATTTGAGGTAAAAATGCTTTTTTTTTATGCAAAATAATAGTTTATATTAAAATATAAATCTGCAGATTGAATGTTTGGAAACTTTCTACCAAAAATGTCAATTTGAAATGAAAACTCAAATTTTATACACTTGGTTAGACAAGTTGTAAAAAAAAAATACATCTAAAATCTAATATATCTAATGTATCTCTGATGCATAAATATTCAAATTTGTAAATTTTCATTCCTGAACTTTAAAATGTTAATTCAATTAACACAGAATATTTCACTCTGATTTACTGCTCGTGCATGGAACTTACTCTTATGTAATTCTAACTAATACATTATCTTATTTGTTTACTTCACTAATCATGCTTTCTTTGAGTAAGATAACTAAACATCACTGATTCCTTACATTATATCCAAGACCATGTATGAGTTTTAAAATAAGCTCATAAAAAGACGGAAAAAAAAGACTTTAAAAGGAAGGTAGGATATAGAAGGAGTTTAGAGTGAATCTGGACTTTAAAACTTAAAATCTTTTATTAATTTTCAAGGTTACAAATATCAATCGAATTTTAAATCAAAAATATCTAATTTTCTTTAGTCATTGATGCAAATAAAATCTTAACTCAGAATGAAAAATAATATATTTCATAGAAAGTATGGAAAACTAGAAAAACTGTTCTAGAAACTGAATTTCATGGGTAAAGCATTTATAATAAGTTTTAAAATCTTAAAAGTATTTGAAAACTTTTCAAACTCTTAAACCTTTCATGAAATAGTTAAAAAATATCAAAACTTGGGAAAACCAGCGAATCTCTATAAACGTTCTAGTTTGGGAATACTGAGAATTTTTAAAAAATCATTCTTGTTGCATAATCTTTCACCATTGCAGTCTCTTTTCTACTTATAAGTTAACATAATAAAAAGTATTCTAATTAATGTTGAAAGCTGGAAACTGGCGTTGGAATTTTTTATTTTTTTAGAAGATTGTTGAATCGAAAAATTATTTGAAAAAAAATTTAAATTGCAAGGAATCTCTTTTAAAAGCGGTCATTCAAGAGATGAATATCTATAGGGGGGAGAGGGAAGGGGCTGATGCTTTATGTTTGATATGAGCATTCCAGTATAAATTTTATTAAATTTCTAATAGATTTTCTCTGTATTTTTCTAAAGACCAAAGCTTAGTGCTCTCCAGAATAATGCGTGACAAATGAAATCTGTTTGTTCTACACCAGTGAAGTAAATAAAAAATTGATTACAGAAGGCGTAAAGCGAGTAGCGATGCTTAATTCCGATAAAATTTTAAAAACTACTTTTGGAAACTCTCTCTGGTTTCACATTTCTCTTAGCTTATTAGAAAAGTAGATTTGTCCAATTCACTAGCGAAAACTTTCAATTCATGATTATGGATTTTAATGTTGCGTTGGAGATGAGATTCCTTATGAAAATATATTTTTAAATATAAATCCGAAAAGTAATATTTCTGGAGCAACAAAATTTCTGTTTCTATATGCGGATTTGAACGATTTTTTTATACAAATTATTTGTTTATAATACTGAATATGAAGATATCTATTTTACATCTAGTATGTCTATTTTAGGAAAAATGGAATTCTGTGGTGGATGCAAAGAATAGGAAAAAAAAGTTTGAGATATTTATTAGTTAAAATTACAATAATAGTTGCGACTTCAGAATTTTGAACTTATCTAATGAAAGAGAATCACCAATTAAATTAAAATAATAAATGAATCAATATTTGAATGTATCAATGTCATTTAGAGTTAAAATTTGAAATGTTGAAGAAATATTTCATTTGTAACTTTAATTCAAATTTGCAGTAAGAAATATTCTATTTATTAATAGACATTGTAATATTAATATTTTAGCCTTTAGTATCTTCTAAATACTAGCAATCTGGATCATATTTCGTCTCTTCAGCATTAACAAAATCTACACTCAATCCCACCCTTCAAAATAAAAACCATTATTAGTTTTAAATTTAGATCATTGAAAACCCATTCGCTTTTTCGGTGTAAAATTTTTTATTTTTAGAAGTATAAGAGCCACAAGAGTCTTGTTACCTCTGCAATATTATCTTTGTTCCCTAATTTCTAATTCCCTACTTCCAGGGAATTAAAGTCTGTTGCAAATCTTTAATATTATTAATTTAGCATATTAAAAAACTTTGTGGACAACGATCCTGAGGCAAAGATGCTAACTGGATAAAAAATTTTAAGCTATCGAATATTTCATTAAATCTATCATCTGCAGGTCCATTGATGGGGAGGAAGATCAGCAACTGTTCAAGAATATATATATATATATATATATATATATATATATATATATATATATATATATATATATATATATATATATATATATATATATATATATATATATATATATATATATATGCCTCAAAAACTCAGATTCTTTATCTTTCTACAAGACATAATCTTCTAAACATCTTCACTATCTTCGAAAACACGAAACTTAGACAATCGTCTGTTTTAAATATTTTGGGTAATTTAGCTTTGTCGTCATTTTTCTTGGAAGGAACACATTGCTTGATAAACAAGTTTCTAGGTGGTTAGGTATTTTGAAGCGCCTTTAGAAATTCTTAATACGACCGTAGTTGCTTTATCTTTATAAGGATGTCATGTATAAACCTTCATGAATGTCAAGGGCTTTTTCCTTATCTGCTAACTTTCTCCAATCTTTTTTTTACACTTTCAACCGTTGTATTACTCTATTTATATCATCGCTATTACTGGGGGTAGAGTTTTTTCAAACGATTTGGGTGTACTCATCTGTCTTTGAGAAGGACTTTTGCAACATTACCTTCTATTCAGTCTCATTCTTAATTTTTCTGTTCAGCACTCGACCCTCTGAATTTTACCGTCCTGCTCTTTTTTTATATATACTCTACTGATACTGTCTAGGTAAGCTCTTCGTTTATCTATTTTACACACTTTCTCTGACTCGTGTATTAGGACATTTCAGCTTTGATTGGATTCTGAATTTTTGTGTTTTCTTTAATTTAATCTGTAATATTTAATGTGAACTTCTAGCCCTTTGCCCATTTAAAGAGATATTAAAAAAGTAAAATCTTTCAAGATATGATTGTTACATTTGAGTATTTTTCCTTAAGGTTTTTTATCTTAATTAGAACGTTAGTATCTAAATAGCAATGTTTTAAAGTAAAAAAAAAAAGTAAAAAAGTAAAAAAATAAAAAAGTAAAATCTTTCAAGATATGATTGTTACATTTGAGTATTTTTCCTTAAGGTTTTTTATCTTAATTAGAACGTTAGTATCTAAATAGCAATGTTTTAAAGGTATCTTAGGAAACGCTTTTCCATTCATTCTAACATGCAAGCAAAAGATTCAATTTCAAACAGATTTATCTTCTTCCCCTTCATTTAAAATGAACGTTGCATGCTAAATGAATGAAGGGTTGCTAGACATTGATCATTTTGAAATTTTTTAGTTTTGCTTTGTTTCGTTTTTGAGATCAGACCTCACCAACGAAGAGCATATGCTGTACTTCTAGACAAACAATATACCACCCTTAATGCCATCACAAGTTCAAAGCAATGAGAGTTCGCGATGCTCTCCTGTTTCTTGACGTTGAAAATCTGTTCAAATATGATTTTACACTGTGCTAAAGACTTACTTCCCTTGCCTCTAAAGCTACATCGAACAACATAGGTAAATTTTAAACATTTTTGTCCTTTCCGTTCCAAGCGATGGAGATTGTGATATAAATCGATAGCATTCGAAACTGAAAAAAAAATATTATTTTGATTTATGTTATTAAGTGTTATTAAAGTTATTTAGTGATTAAAATTATATGGTGATTAAAATTATTTAGTGCGGTCGAGAAAGTCATTGTAAAGTTTTCCATTTTACATTATAACCATTTTCGTATCATGAATGATCTGTAATAGTTTACAGGGTATGTGTATTATAGCATAACTTGATACCAAACTATAAAGTATATTTGCATCGTAATTATATATATATATATATATATATATATATTATATTATATAAACATATGTATTAATATATATTTATTTATAATATATGTACTAATATATATTTATATTATAATATATGTATCAATATGTATTTTATATATAAATATATGTATTATGTATTTATATAACTCTATGCATTAATATTTATATTTAAATGTAAATGTATTAATTAATATATATTTATATATAAGGTAGCACTGGTGAGCGTTCTGTGGCAGGTCATGAAAGGGGTCCCTATTCCGTTATTTCTTCAAATAGGTTACCCAAAGGTGAATCATTTAGTGAATAATAGCGCACAAAAAAAAAAAAAATAAATAAAATCTTTTTTTTTCATTACCGAAATCTCAAAAGGTTTGTGTATTCATGTAACTGTGCTTACTTAATATATGTGTGAAGCAACGTAATAAGAATGTATACATAATGGTAAAAACTTTATAATAATAAAACTAAATTTGAGATTTACTTAATTATAAATAACGTCAAAAAAAATAAAAATGTCGCCAGTGTAAATTCATTCAATTTGAATACGTATATTAAAATGTATTAAATATTCTGAATTAAATATTTTTCACAGTCATTTTTCAGCCATTCGTTGAAAGAAAGTCAGTCTTCATATATCGATATTAAAGTATCTGAATAAAATATATCGATATTTGATTATATCGGAACAAGGTAATATTCTAATAAGAATTTCAAATAAGTATATACCGGAAATTCCGTAAGTCTGTGGATAAAGAAAAAGGTTTGTGTGATAATCAGTAGTAGTCTGGAAGTGTCAGGACAGTATTTAGAAGCTAGGAATAGTACTAACAGATTTCTAGGGGTAAAAAAACGGTAATATTAATTATAAAAGTAATGAAATGATCAGTAAGGTCTATGATGGTTGTTAGACCGCTGAATGAGTTCTATGTATAAGTTTGGGCACTTTATCTAAGAAAAGAGATTAAAATGCTGGAGGCAGTACAGTGTAGAACAACTGATATATTTGTTTTAAAAACGATAGTTACAAGGATAGATTAAAAGAACTGGGAATATTTAAAAAAAAAAATGGGCTTCCTAGAAGTAATATGATACAGATTTTCAAAATGTTTTGACGATGTAGATGTGAGAAATTTCCTTTTACTAAATTCCAACAGGCTCACTAGCATTCATAACAAAAAATAATTTAGAAAAAGACGTCATCTAGATATAAGAAAATCTTTTTTCAGCAACAGTGGCTAATTTTTGGAATGGTTTACTACAAGATATTGTAGATAGTAACTCTTAACTTTTAAGAAAAGGTTGGATCAATAATATATGGATGATATTAATAATATGATTGACTCTGCTTTTAAAGACAATCTATTTTAGTGAGTATTTTTGATAATCCTTTGAGATATCAGAGATTTTGCTTATATGTTTGGAGTTTAGACATATATATATATATATATATATATATATATATATATATATATATATATATATATATATATATATATATATATATATATATATATATATAGGTATATGTTATATATAGGTATATGTGTATTATATGTATATGTATATATATGTATATATATTATATATATTAAATATATAATATATATATATATATATATATATATATATATATATATATATATATATAATATATATATATATATATATATATATATATATATATATATATATATATATATATATATATATATATATATATATATATATATATATATATATATATATATATTCCTTTTCAGAATTCATTAATATTTTAAAATGGAAAATATATTTGGTATCATGTATGATCTGAGGAGTGACATACATTATAATGATGCACCGAAACCACTTGGAACTCTTTCACTGCTTCGCATCATTCCAAAATATTTTACATCTGACTTACTTATTCAGTATTTTTTGCTTGTTTATCCTGAAGTAACGGTTGTCTCTTGGGATAAGAGGAATGATAAAAAGGTGTTGTGGGACAATATAGAAGAGAAGGTGATTGAAACTACAAACTTATTTGTTCCATTTTTATTGCAAAGAGAGTCAGCTGAAGTAATTCATTTTGTTGGGACCGAAATATTCTACTTCCTCACTAAGATTCGTTACCCCCTTATTACCGTTATATTTATTCTAAAGAATCTGGTATTTAATTGGCAGGGAACAATAAACTTAGAAAAAACTTTTCTAAGGGTTTTAGATGTAAAGAATATTCCTGTTTCAGAGAAATTTGAAATTGCATGTAAGACTTTCATGAGAGAGGATACAATTCTTAAATATTTCTTGCGTTTTCCATTAGCCGCATCCACATACTTAAAGGAATATCCAATTAAAAAGCAAAATATTCCAATATACTATTGGATTTGTCGATTTACAGGATTTTTTAAAAAGATTGATATATCCGACTTTCAAAGGGTTATTGGAGGGGAGTTTAAAGAAATATACTTTTCAAATATAAATAACCCATTAAATAATAAATACTTACTTTACTGGTCAGTTTGCACTTTCAATGATATGGCAGTTCAATACTTATGGGAAAAATTCATTTCTCGTTCAAGAGATAAAGAAAGAATACTTATCGATATATTTTCAAAGGTAATTAACGATTTTAGAATGATTAATTGTGTTATCTATCTGCTTTCGAAACTTTCAAATAGACAAACCACAATTTTTTTTAATTTACGTTATACATTAATTTTCGAATACTTACTAGTGGAATTAAGGTGGCAAAATTTGTTCGGTAAGATATTAGAAGCTTTACACACAAATTTTTCGGAATCAATTTATATCGATATATTCAAACATATGATACACGTACTTAGTTCCACTTTTGAAAACAAATTCGATGTGTGTTTGCTTAATGAATTTTTAATAAAGATGCCAGTTTCTTTAAAACTTACATTCCTAACCGATCAGGCCTATTATCTTTGTGTAATGATACCAAAACTGTATTCCATAGGTGACCTGGAAACCTGCTCACTTCTTTGTACAACCCTTGGACCTTTAGACGCTGGCAGTGTATTTATAACGCATTTAAGACTAACGCTATTTGACTTGTTTATCATCAATAATAATAGTAATATTATTGAACGCATTTTAGAGTATTCTCTAGTTCTTCCTGCTCTTATTAATGATTTTAAAACTAATTTTTATAGAGTAAGAGCTGTTAGCCTTTGCCAATATTTAATTATGAAGCATGAATCAACAAGTTTGATTTCATTCATTAATTGGTGCTTAACTATTAAACCTCAACAAAACATCAAACAATTGAAATTAAATGTAATTGGAGTTAACGGAATCTTTTTAAAGAGACTTATTTTTGAGGATCGAGTCTCAGAAGATGCATTAGAGTATGTAGATGAGGTTTTAAGATGGTGTTCAGATTCACACGATTTTGCAACTCGCATAAAAAAGTGTATCATTATGGTCAGGGAATCAGATAATCCTGAAAATTCTATAAATCATCTTCAAATAAACGTTTACGAAGAACTTAAAGATTGTGTACAAAATTTTCAGGAAACATTCATACGTCGGTTTATATTATGGAAGTCGTGTACTAATGAGGAAATAACCGAAATTATTAATTGCTTACAAAATGATGATGAATTTTATCAGCATGTTTGGGGTGAAATGGGTGTAAGAACATCTTTTTCACGAGTCATCGGCTTGATGTTCACAACCCTCTAAAAGATGTAGGAACAAGATAACCTCTTTACAGAAAGTTTAAAGAATTCAATTTAGGCTTGTAAGACAATTGGTTTAAATTTTTAACACCTGGAAGACGAAGAGGAAAAATTTTAACCAATTTTATATTAGGTCCAGTAATAAGTCAATAACAAACAAATAGTTTTTCAGATAAATTTTTATTTATTTTTATTCTTATTATTATTATTATTATTATATTATATTATATTATATTATATTATATTATTATTATTATTATTATTATTATTATTATTATTATTATTATTATTATTATTATTATTATTATTATTATTATTATTATTATTATTTTATTATTATTATTATCATTATTTTTTATTATTATTATTTTTTATTATTATTATTATTTATTATTATTATTATTATTATTATTATTATTATTATTATTATTATTATATTATTATTATTATTATTATTATTATTATTAATTATTTTAATTTAAAAATTTAAAAAATTTTAAATTATTTTTTAAATAATAAAATAATATATAATAATAATAATAATAATAATAATAATAATAATAATAATAATAATAATAATATATAATAATATATAATAATAATAATAATAATAATAATAATAATTAATTTTTATCAACAATTTAAAATTTTAATTTTTTTCGCCTAATTAAGTCTATTTAAAAGATTTGGAAATTATTATTATTATTAATGTATATTTCTTTTATTCATTTCTTTTTTATTATTATTTCTTTATTATTTTTGATGTTCCAATATTATGTTTGCTTCATATCAATTTGTAATTTATGTGTTTCATTGTTTTTAATCATTCAATTTAATAACTATTATGAATATTTTTATTATTTTATTATTTTTCTCGTTAACTTTTTAATATTTTTAAGTAATAAATAAAATTCTATTAAAAAATCGTTTTGCAAATACATTTTTACCCCTTTCTACGGAAAAGCCTAATCGAAAAATATTTTACCACTTGGCGGTATATTGCAACTATATGGGGAGGGAGAAATGCAACTCACTTTGGGGGATAATGCAACTCTATCGTTGAGGAATTCCTCCATTAAAAAAAAGTTAGTTTTTTCCACGCAATCTCATTTAATTTATGTAGAATACAGTATTATAATTTAAATTATAAATTATTAATATATAAGCGAATGCTCATTTTAGCTTTGGAAAAAAGTTGATTATTTATTCCTAGGATAAGTAGCAAAAATGCTCTGTTACCTTGGGGGTTTACTCCTTCCTGGGAAAATCGCCGTGTTGAGGGTCTCTGCTGTGTTGAGGAAAAACAATCCTTAAGCTCGATATACTGGTAATAATTAACCCCTTAGCTGCATTAATTATTAATTATTATTATTACTTTATATTTTTTATTATTATTTGATGATTTGCTTATTTTTTTTTTTAATATTGCTATATAGGAACCCCTAATATTGAAACTAGTCATTTCTAGAAATTAAAAGATATATAAAAGACAAGTTAGATCAGATAGCAGTGGCAAACATTTAAATGACTTTTCTTCAATGGCGGATTTTCAATCTTAAAGAAGACTTTAAGATAGAAAAGGCTGCAAAGATAAAAAGGTAAACAGGAGTACAGAGAAGGATAGAGTTTAACAGCTTATGAAATAGAGGTAGTATTAAAGAAATGGTGTAGTATGTTGGGTTTATCTCCAAGAAAGTATAGAACAAAGTTATGGGTAGGAAGGTCTACCATCTGCTCAAGGAAGTCCTGAATAAAAAATTTAGAGTTCACTGGTCATGTCATGGAAGACCAGAATAAAGGCATAGGCTTTAGAGGTCATTGAAATTCTAAACCGCTCTAATGTTTAAATGAAAGCATTTTCCTTGTTCGTTAAACACTACTCCAAGATTTTCTGCAAAATCATGAAGTAAATAAAGGTAATGTACCCTGAAAAGCGTCGAACACCTTACATTCCACAGTTGCATGATATTTCAAAACTGTTCTTTTTTACACCCCTGAATTTTGGACAACTTATCTATTCTTCAAATTCTTGATATTTCTTTTTATATTGTTCGTTCCTGTAAAAATTAGATCGTTACCTCTCTTTCTAAATTACCTCCTAGAGTGTTTAATTTTCTAAGATTCATTCAAAACTACTTCACGTCACCACAGTGATTTGCCCTTTATAGGGATGTTGCTTGCTCCCTAAATAGAATACGCCTTACACATCTGGAGGGGG
>SEYY01018368.1:77500-105000 GCA_009176605.1 Armadillidium nasatum
CCACTATTATCCTCATTTCATTAAGTTTAATTATTTATTATATTTAAATAATTTAGATCTTGTGTAATTTTTTTTTTTTTTTTATAAACTCTTTAGGTTTTTTGATCATTGATAATACTAGTACGTCTAATTTATTTTATTTTATTTCATTCGTGTTTTTATTTTTTATTATATTTTTATTTCTTCTTTACATTCTTAGCTTTTCATTATTTTATTATTATTATTATTATTATTATTATTATTATTATTATTATTATTATTATTATTATTATTATTATTATTATTATTATTATTATTATTATTAATTTTACTTTTTATATTTATAATTTATATGAAATTTCTAAAATTATTTTATTTATTACATTTGCTTATATATTTATTTTATTTTATTTTATTTTTTATTATGTATTAATTTATTAAATATATTATTATTATTTTTTATTTATTATTTTTATATTTTTATATTTTTATATTTTATTATAATAATTATTATATTATATTATAATTATATTATACTTATTTTATATTATATTTCTATTATATTATTATATATTATTATTATTATTATTATTATTATTATTATTATTATTATTATTATTATTATTACTATTATTATTATTCACTTCTCTACTATTATGACCTCGTTATTTAGTATTTTTTCTTTGCTTTCAGAAATATATTGTAATATATATAATGTTGCAAAAAATGACTACTCAATTGAAATTTCCATTTCTACGATATGACTTGTCTGAAGATTATATTCAAGGGGCAGAAATTGTGGATCTTCAATTACTCTCCTCATTCTGTTATTATTGGTAAAGTTTTTTCTCACCCATTCGTATTAAAGAAAATAAAGAAGATTGGTCGTCTCAACCTTGAAAAGGATACTGTTCTTGTAAACGAACAATGGAGGGTTATTGAAGATTTAGTAATAGAAAAAACTAAGAGTATTATTATTATTCCACATGAGAATCTTCAGAACCAATGTGAAGCCAGTGATTTATGTTGTTGGGCGGCAAATATATGAATTACTTAAAAAAAGTGTTGCTTTTTTCGGTGATGAGGCTTTATTTTTAAGTAACTTAGTTTTTAATTCAGAAGGAAGGATCAGCATTAAAGGAACTATTTTAGAAATACTGAATAGATCTGATATTAATGTAACTTCCAAATTTGATAATTGCTTGCAGGTATTTCGCTGGTGAAAATATAGTCATAAGTTATTTACAACAACTTCCTGCGTCCTTTGTCAAGTGGGTTTTCAAGTACAATTATTTTACCTGTGAAAGTTCTTGCAAGGCTATCTATTTTTGGCTTTGGCATATAAATAGGAAAACTAATGTTTTAAGAAATATTAGAAGACGATTCGGAATAAGACGCATGGGACCACATTTTAATATTGATGATGCTTGTGTTAGAGATGAAGAAATTCGTATATTTCAGTGGGCTATTGAAATAGGCAATGAAACGGCCATTCAATTTATATATGATAGCTTTATTTCGAAGTATCCCGATGAAGTCTTCGATTTTGAATTTTCAATATTCTGTCGGTTGTAAATTTGATTACAATGTGACAAATATATTATTGTATTTTAGTTCTCACATGAAGGAAGTAGAGGTGTTTCCGCTATGGTTTTCACTAGGAGCACTTAATGTTCTAAAGGATATGATTAATCAAGTAAGAATGCACAATTCATTTTTACATCTTATGGAAAGACTTCAAGGATATTTCCGATATCCTCAGTTTGTTGAATTATTAGTAGAAATAGTAATAATTATATATCGGAAAGCTTTAACAGGTAATCAGATAAGATGTTTTATAGATCTTTTAAGACGTTACATGAATTATGTGCCACATACTGTTTTAACCTCATTTGTGATGCAAGATGTTAAGTTATATTTACAAATTTTGGAATATGCTTTTTCTTTGAAAAACTATGAATTAACATATTTATTACTAGATCTTTCCCAAGAATCTATAGTACCAAAACACCTGATTTTGATGCAAGTGAGAGGTGCTGATATTTCTTTATTCCATATGGCTCTTTGTACAAGTGATACGAAGTTTATAAATTCAATTTTGAGTTACTATTTGGAAACGAAAGAAAGGCGTCTGTTAGTAAAACGATGGATTTTTGATAATTACGCCTATTCTGCATGTGACTATTATATCGTGACTGGGAATCTAAGAAGGTTACATAATTTTATAAAATGGGCTTCTGAGTTTTATTCCAAAGAAGTTTCTAATCTTAAATTGGATATTCCATATAAATGCAATAAAAAGATTATAAGAAAAATACTATTTAACCTTCAAGATGAAAATTACGAAAATAATTTCTTAGAATTTTTAAAGACTTTTAATTTCCTCAATCCTGATGTTAAGTACTTTTCGTCCATGCTCAGTAAATGTCCTTTTGAATATACAGGAAATATCCTATTATGGTGTCTTTCAGCTGTGAAAAAAGTTTCTATTTACAAAAAGTTAATATGTAAAGTAGATATTGGTTGTACAGAACAATTTTTTTATTCCCACATTAAAGATTGGATAATTAACTCAAAATTTGATATGGTTAGTAAATTGATCGAATGGTGCTCTACACCATATGAAGATGATTTAACATTGAGATCTAAATTGGAGGAGGACCCCGATGTAACCAATCAATTATGTATGACGAATAAACTTAGGCAGTTCTCAGACTGGTTAGATTCTGTTTGAGCATTTGCACAGTAAATTGCTTTCTCAACTGCAATTTTAGAAGCATAGCTTTCGCCTTGTAATGCTTGTTTTTGTTTTGTAATGTTTTTAATAATTTTGAATATTTTTAAGGTTCGTACATTTTTGATTATAAAAATATTCATAAAAATATTCATTGCACAGTAAATTGCTTTCTCAACTACAATTTTATAAGCATAGCTTTCGCCTTGTTATGTTTGTTTTTGTTTTGTAATGCTTTTAATAAATTGGAATATTTTTAAGGTTCATACATTTTTGATTATAAAAATATTCATTTAGTTCAGAAAAATATTTATAAATTTTGAAAGATTTTGTTGATTTTTTAAAATAAATTTGTTTACATTCAAAATAAGGAATTATTAACCTATTATATATTATTACTATTCATTTGTAAATTATAATTTTTAATATATAAAGTGTTTTCGGGATCACTGTAAAATGCTAATTAATTCAGAAAATTTCACTTATTCACTTACCGTAAATTAAAAAGGTCAACTTATTAAATCAAAATTTTCTTGTTCACTATATTACTTTTAAAACTTCCAGTAGAATAGATTGAATATAGGCGGTAAATTAAAAACAGGTAAGTGGTGCTGCCAGTTAGTTTATAATTTAAAGATAACACACAAAACTGAACGAACAAAAAAGATGTAAATCAGGAATATACAAAATGACTGTAACTATGAATGGAGAAAGTTCAATTCTGAGCTTATGTCAGGATAATTCACATTGGGACTTCATCTAATTTCTAATGCTTTTCTCCTTCATGAGTTGGGTTTTGTATCAAGAGTTAATGGTTGTAAAACTGGAAAATAAATATTCAAGAAGTTAACCATATGGTAGAAATTTTTAGATATTTCAAATCATTTCGATAAAAAAATGAGATGAATATAGAATGTCATAAATAAAAAATTAAAAAGATTCATCTTGTCTAAATGACTTAGGTCAAGCTGACTATTTGAAAACTTGATTTCTATTTTGCAGTACTTCCCATTTATCCAGTAGAAGAGAGTACAGAAAACAAAGCCGTAAAATCTTAACGGATTTGTCTCGTGGCTCCTTACACGTTAAGGAAAACATCAAAGAAAGAACAGGAGAGGAGTATTGATGTGAACTATGGGAGTGACTAGCTTTTCTTCATATTCTATGACAAATTTAGAATAGAAATTAAATGCATATTTAATGAACCATTGAAGTGCAAATCCTTGAAAACCTCAACATTTTAGAGACCTCATTTTCTTGAAGCAAGAACTTTTAAATTTATGAGAAAATCACATTAAATCAAAGGTACAGTATTTGATGTGAATTTGAAAAAATTAACACTTAATAGATAGTTATGTGACTATCGTGTACAAGTTTAATGAGTGAACACTTTCAGAAAAAAATGTACAGAGCTAGAGTTTAAAAAAATGTGGAAACTGAGTACAAATTTTTTTTAAAAAAATAGCGCAAGGCAATTTGCATTAAGCTCCGAGATAACGGAATCGTACTTTTAGAAAACATTAAATTATTAGCCATTTAGTTGAAGATTTATAGATAAGAAAAATTGTAAAGGAAGCCTAAATTGAGAGGTAGATGCAAATGTGTAAGATAAAAAATAGGCTGCTCCAGAACCTAAAATTGCTGGCAAAAGAAAATAAAAAATCAAATCACATTTTCAGCAAATTATTAGAATAAATGAAAACTATAAAATTTGACTTTTTCAATACTAAAATAAATTTTTTTTTTTTTTAATAGAATGGAGAATAACATTTGATTGATTCTGGAATAAAATATAAATGGCATGAGTTTTAAGTTTCAAAATATCTTTGATAAACCGCCTTTGTAATTATGGTTAAAAGTTTAATTTAAAAATGGCTTTCAAAATTTTAAAACTGAAGGAATCACTAAAGAGCTCAAAATTCCTCCAATTTTCTCCCGATTTATTTTAAATAAAATTTAAAATCCAGGCTGGAAACGCATTAATGCGTCAATTATATTTTTTTTTTCGTCTATTATATTTAGTTTCGTTAAAACAAAAAAGCATGTTCCCGAATTTTTTTAGATTAATCATTAATACTTTCTTTAAATGACTTTAAATTTAAACTATTCAAAGATGAGTACATTATCTAAGAAAATTGCAAATAGAATTTTGGATACAAACACTGCCCCCATTTCCAAAAAAAGTCAAAATTTTGATATTTTCTCCTTATCCAGTCACTAAAACTTTCAAAGCATTCTTTATTAGGAAAGATGCGTTTTACTTATTTTAAATTTTTTTTGAACTACACAATTATTTTATCTCTGATTCGGGAAAATAAGAAGAGAAAAATGGGATTCTAACTACAAAAGGTCAATATGCTAAGTATATTTTGGTTATTCTAAGCAATATACCTAATAGGAAAAGATGTTAGATATGCAAAAAATAAAATAAAAAATAATGACCATAAAATATGTTAGTCTTCCCAATCATAAATACTGTGAAAATTTTATATTGGTTGAATGAACAAGAAAAAATAATGCAACTCAATACGTCATAATTTTATTTTATTTTTTACAATCACGCAATTATTTTATTTTTTAATCACAACCGAACCAGTGACCTTCGTTAAACAAGTTCCGATTCTCCCTTTCATAGTTTATAAAAATTACTGAATTTTAATTTTTTTCCTAATACCATTTTTGTCTTTTACAATTTCTTAAAATTTTTTAATATATTCACAATTTTAATAATAAAAATAATAATAATAATAATGATGATGATAATAATTTTAATATTTGTAATAATAACGTTAAACTTTTTTCTAATAATTAAGGTTTATAATTACTGAAGTTTTAAAAATGGAAATAAAAATGATTAATTCAAGTATAGAAGAAAAATTTATTTTTTGTAAATAAAAACTCACTTTGGCACTGTTTATATATATATATATATATATATATATATATATATATATATATATATATATATATATATATATATATATATATATATATATATATATATATATATATATATATATATAATACAAATTTATTTATAAATAATAATACATGCATTAATATATAAATATATATTAATACATATTTTTACTTTTTAAATTTTTTTTTTATATCTCCTCCAGTGGGAAAAATCTGGAGGCCTACTTAATTCCACCGGAGTTGGAAAAAAATCCTATCATGGTCGAAGAAGATCGACATGTCCAGATACACGGCGTTTGAAAATATGCAAATCAAAAGAAGTTGTGAAAACAGATAAAGGGAGTGTGTTCCAGACTTTACCAGTAGAGTATATGTAAGATTGAGCAAAGCGGTTAAATCATGGGTCTGAGAGCTGGACAGAGAAAGTATGAGACTGTGTAGAAAGGCGGGTCGTGCGAGCTCTTCTCAAAGGAGGAGGTATGCGAAGAGAGAGTTTAGAAGAGAGGTGTCAGTTGTAATAGCGATAGTATAAAGAGAGAGAGACTCAACAATTCGACGTCCAGAAAGAGATTGGAGAGAGCTAGTAAGAGCAGGAGAGTTCATGAGTGTTGAAAAGTCCTAAACTCCACCTTCTCAAGGAGACCTGTATGAATGGAACCACCCCAGATATTTGAAGCATACTCCATAGAGTGGGGAACAACACACCTATACAGAGCAAGCACATGGAGTGGCGTGAAGTAATTCTGAAAGTGCCTCACAATACCCAACCTTTTAGAAGCCTGTTTAGAAAGAGAAGTAATGTGATCTTTTGAAGAAAGATCACGAGAAAAAGAAACACCAAGAATATTAAGGAGAGACGAAGGTTTGAGTTGTGTGTGTATTCGAAGAAGATATCATAGTTGTGTGGAAGATTGTGTCGAGTAGAGAGATGGAGGAATTGAGTTTTTTGAGGCATTGGAAACAACCACGTTTTCACTGCTCCAATTTGAAATGCGAGATATATCACAGGTTAGAAGCCCCAAGGTCACCCTTCTTGCGTCTATTAACTGTTGTTGGGAAGGGCGCCTTTCAAACTGAAAAGAGTAACAAAGGGTGGAGTCTTAGGCATAGGCATAGGAGTAGATAGGAGATGAAGTAATTGAGAGAAGGTCATTAATGAAATACAGAAAAAGTGTTGGAGATAGAACAGAACCTTGAGGAACATAACTATTAATAGATTTAAAGAAAGAATGGTGACCGTCTACAACAGTTGCTATAGAACGGCCGGAAAGAAAATTACAGAGAAGATCACATAGAGAAGGATAGATACCGAAAGAGGGGGGATTAGAAGTCAAAGCTTTGTGCCAAATTCTATCGAAGGCTTTCGATATGTCCATCTTGATAGCAAAGAATTCACTGAAATGCCGAAGAGCGGAGGACCAAGAGATAGAGAGAAGGGAAAGAGCGCTTCTTACGAATGCCATACTGGGGATCAGAGATAAGATTAGAAGAATTAAGATGTTTCAAAATCTTCCTGTTAAGGATACATTAAAAATTATTAGAAAGAACGGAGGTAAAAGAAATGGGACGTAAGATAAAGAGCTGAGAGGGGTCCGTCTTCTTCGACACAGGCTGAATGAGCGCACGTTTCCAGCAAGAAGGGAAGATTGAAATAGAGAGACAAAGACGAAATAGTTTACCAAGGCAAGGTGCAAGCTCTGAAGCCCAAGTTTTGAGAACCACAGAAGGAATACCATCGGGACCATACGTCTTCATAGTTTTAAGCTCAGAGAGACCAAAAGTAACACCTTTAGAAAAAATTCTAATTTTAGGCATAAATGAGTTGAAGGGGTTGAAGGAGGAGGTATAACTTCGGAGTCGTCTAAAGTTGCATTAAAAGCAAATGTTTGAGTGAATAGTACAGCTTTAGAAAAAGGCAAAACAGCAGTTGTGCCGTCGGAAGAAATTAAATGAGAGAAAGCGGAAGAAGCAAAGTTAGAGTTGACATTTATTGCAAAATGCCAGAAAGAACGTGGAGAAGAGGAACGAGAAAGATTATTGAATTTTCTACGGAGAAATATATATATATATATATATATATATATATATATATATATATATATATATATATATATATATATATATATATATATAATATATATATATATATATATATATAATATAATATATAAATATAATGTATGTGATTACATTTATTTAAATATAAATATGTATTAAAACATTTATATGCAAATATAAATTAATACAAATATTTATATATAAATATATAACAATACAAATATTTTTAAACAAATATGTATTAATAAATGTTTTAATATATAAATAATATAATTAATAGATATCTTTATATATAAATACATATTAATACATATATTTATATATAAATATACATTAATACATATTTTTATATATAAATATACATAAAAACATATATTTATAAATAAATATACATTAATTCATATATTTACATAAAATTTATATGAATACATATATTTATATATAAATCAATGTTAATACATATGCTTATATAGAAATATATATTAATACATATATTTACATAAATATATATTAATACACATTTACTTAAATATATATTAATACATATATTTGTATATAAATACATTTAAATATAACTATTTATATAGAAATGTATATTAATACATATATTTATATATAAATATATTAATATATATATTTATTTAAAAATATATATTAACACAAATTTATATATAAATATATATTAAAACAATATATTTACATATAAATACATATAAATATATACATAAAATATAATAAAACATATTTATAAATAAATATATATTAATACACATATTTAGATGTAAATACATATTTATACGTATATTTATATATAAACATAAATAAATTCACATATTTATATATAAAAATATATTAATACATATACTTACAAATAAATATATATTAAAACATATACTTATATTTAAAAATATATTAATGTATTTATTTATATTTACATATATTATGTATTAAATATATTAAAAATATAAATAATAATATATAAAAAAAAAATATAAAAAATAAATAAATTAAAATAAATATTTATAAATAAATATATATAAATACATATTTATTTATGAATATAAAATATATATACGTATATATATATATATATATATATATATATATATATATATATATATATATATATATATATATATATATATATATATATATATATATATATATATATATATATATATATATATATATATATGAATATATTTATACCTAAATATATATAGACACAGTTATATATAAATATATATAAGTACATACAAGTATATACTATTTTAAATACTTATATATAAATATATTAATACATATGTTTATTTTAAAATATATAAATACATATATTTGAATAAAAATATATATTAATTTATGTTTATATATACTTATAAATACATTTTATATAGAAATATGAATTAATACATATATTTAAGCAAATATATTTGAATATGTATTTATATATAAATATATATTAATACAAATTTATATATAAATATATATTAATACGTATGTTTAAATAAAAATATACATTAATTTTTATATTTATATTTATATATAAACTATATATTAATAAGCATCTTTATATATACAAATATATTCATACGTATATTTATATATAAATACATTTTATATATATAATATTATATATATATATATATATATATATATATATATATATATATATATATATATATATATATATATATATATATATATATATATATATATATATATATATATATATATATATATATATATATATATATATATATATATATATATATATATATATATATATATATATATATATATATATATATATATATATATATATATATATATATATATATATATATATATATATATATATATATATATATATATATATATATATATATATATATATATATATATATATATATATATATATATATATATATATATATATATATATATATATATATACATATTTTTATATATAAATATATTTATACACATATGCATAGATTTACATATTAATATATATGTTAAAACAAACATCTATATATAAAAATATTAACACATTTATATAGAAATATAAATTAATTCATATATTTATTGAATATATTAATAAGTATATTTAAATGTGAATATATATTATTATATATATTTATATATAAAATATTTGCATTTATTTGTATGTAAGTATATATGAATGTGTTGTAATACATATATTTTTACATAAATATATATGAATATATATTTATTTGAAAATGCGTATTTATTCGTTTATTTATGCATAAATATATATGAATACATATTTATATTTAAATATATATAAATACATATATTTTATATATATATATATATATATATATATATATATATATATATATATATATATATATATATATATATATATATATATATATATATATATATATATATATATATATATATATATATATATATAATATTATATTATTTTTTTTTTTTTTTTTTTTTAATTTTTTTTATATTTTTTAAATAAATATATATATTTAAATAATAATAAAAAAAATAAAAAAAATAAAAAAAAAAAAAAAAATATAATATATATATATATATATATATATATATATATATATATATATATATATATATATATATATATATATATATATATATATATATATATATATATATATATATATATATATATATATATATATATATATATATATATATATATATATATATATATATATATATATATATATATATATATATATATATATATATATATATATATATATATATATATATATATATATATATATATATATATATATATATATATATATATATATATATATATATATATATATATATATATATATATATATATTATATATATTATATATATATATATATATATATATATATCCATATATTTTTATATGAATATATATTAAATAGTATATTTATACCTAAATATATATTAATACCTATGTTTATATATAAATATATATAAATACATTATATTTAAAAGTAAATATATATTAATACATATATTTATATATATATATATATATATATATTATATATATTATGTAAATATGTATCAATTCATAAATTTATACATAAGTATATGTTAGTACATATAATCATATTTATATATATATAATACATATATTTATATATAAATATATATTAATACATATATTTATAAAATATATTTTTACACAAATATTTATTAATTCATATTTTATATAAATATATATTGATACATGAATTTATATATATATATATATATATATATATATATATATATATATATATATATATATATATATATATATATATATATATATATATATATATATATATATATATAAAATATATTATAAATATTATTAATGCATATTTTATATATAAATTTTTTTTTTTTTTTTTTTTTTTTTTTTTTTTTAATTTTATTTATAATAATTATATTAATTTATATATATATTATATATATATAAATACATATTATAATATATAAATATATATATATTATATTACATATATTATACATATATTATATATATATATTAATACATATGTTTATATAATATAATATATATATATTTTTATAAATGTATTTATAAATTCATTTTAATACGTATATGTATGTATAAATACATTTTATTACATATATTTATATAAATATCTATTAATACATATATTTATATATAAATATATTTTAATGTATATATGTAAAAATATATTAATTCATGTATTGTATATAAATAATACATATAAATAAATATATATTAATACTTATATTTATATATAAATATATATTATTACATATATTATGAATACATATTAATATATATTATTTTAAATATATTTTATTATATATTTTATATTTTTTTTTTTATTTTTATATATATTATATATATATATATATATATATATATATATATATATATATATATATATATATATATATATATATATATATATATATATATATATATATATATATATATATATATATATATATATATATATATATATAATAAAATCGATTTTATAAAACGTGAAAGTCCAATATATGCATTTGTGATATTATTGATTATACAACTGAATTCACAAGTTATGTAAGAGATTCAAGCCTGATTATCATTGAAGAAATGAGAGGAATAGGTAATTAGTAGTGAGGAAGGAACTACGACAAGTTAGTCACATTTTAAAGTAGCGTTAATAGTACATAATTATTTTTTGGGGGCGTGTCCATGAAGCACCTCCCACTGTGCCTGTTGTTGAATTTCATAAGGGACTTTGTTAAATACAAATCAACATTTTCAAGTCATGTTGAACATAGACAAGGGGAATGTTATTTGTATTTCCAAGCAAAAATAGGTAACAGACATGTGCTAAATTTTATCGATTTACGGTTATATTTTTTTTTTATAAATTTGACCGATTCATTACGTGTAGGCGGGGTTTCTCAACAATTTGTAGAACGTGTGCCATAAGCCTTAAAAAATTCAAACGGAGTAATTATAAAAGTATTAAGCTAAGCTGGGCATCACCTGATGCAGTTACTCACTAGGCCATCAGTATTCTTAATCACCGTATAGAAAGGCTTATTTTCCATTTCGGCGTTATTTTATTTTTTTAATTAATAGAAAAATCGAAATAATTATAATAATAAATATTATTATTATTATTAATTATTTTGTAATAAAAACTATTAAAAAAAATGTACCTTTGTTCAGTTAGAGATAAGAATAATACTAATGATAATAGTAATAATTATTAATTATTGTTATTATTATTATTATTATTAGTTATTATTATTGTTATTATTAACAACCATAAAGAGGAAAACTACATTAAAATTCAAATATAAATATATCTTAGTAAAATATAAGCAACAATATAGAACAATATTTACATCACAAATAATAGCAAATTTTCAACTTATTACCTAGGAATTTGTTTTTATAGTGAAGAATGATTTTTTTTCAAAATCAGAAATTGTTGAGATTATAAATCATAATCCTCTTGATTGTTCATTTCTTTAGCATTTCCTTAACCTTTTGGCTTAATCAAAGGAAATTAAGTTATTCATTATCTTAAAATGTGTTTTTATGCTCCATTTATTAAATATTTTGGTTTAATCATAGGAAACTCGAATTATTCATAAAATTCTTGTAATTGTTCATTTCTTAAAAGTTTCCAAAATTTCTTAATTTAAACAAAGAAAACTAAGTCATTCATTATCTTAATACCTTTTATCGTTCATTTCTTAAGATTTTCTATTAATCATAGGAAACTGGTTATTCATAAAAATAATATCCTTTTGATTATCAATTTCTTCATCGTTTCTTAATAATAATCATAAATAATCTTTAAATGGTTCGTTCCCTTAACGTTTCTTAAACTTTTTAAATTAATCTAGATTAACTGAGTTATTCATTATCATAATCATTATTCTTTAAATATTTCATTTCCTTAGCATTTCTTATACTTTTGTATTCAATCATAGGAAACTGAGCTATTTGTAATCTTAAAATCACTTAAATGGCTCATTTCATTAGAGTTTCTTAAACTTTTTGGATTAATCCATGGAAACTGAATTATTCATAATCATAAAATCCATTTGATTTCTCTTTTCTTTTGATTTTCTTAACTTCTTTGACTAATCCAGGGAAAATTGAGTTATTCACAATCAAAATCTTTAAAAATGGTTCATTTCCTTAGAGTTGCATATATTATTATTATATAATGTATATTATTACATAATTATATATTATTTATATGTAAAATAAATATATATTATTATATATATTTAATTAATCATTTGGGATTAATTAATGAGGGAAACTGAGTTATTCACTGTCATAATCTTTTAAATGGTTCATTTCCTTAGCGTTGAGTTATTTTAAATGGTTCATTTCCTTAGAGTTTCTTAAACATTTGAGATTAATGTAGAAAACTGAGTTATTCATGATCATAAAATTCATGTGATTATTAATATCTTTCAAGCTTCTTCAAACTTTTTTAATTAATCAAGGGAATTTGAGTTCATAAGTTAAATTAACGATGGAACATAAGTTTTCTTTTAATATAGCTCAGTAGATAAATAATCAAGGTAAAAGTAAGTTGTTAAAGAACAATTAATGAATATTAATGAAAAAATCGATAAATTTTATAAAGCGGAAATGATTACATCAAAATTTATATTTGTAAGGCTTTGTTATATTTCCGTTAAAAAGAAGTTGTAAAATGCATTATTTATTAAAATTTGAGTATATATACTTTGGAATATTAATTTTTTATATATTGGAAGGAAAAAACATTGTTTTATTATTGTATTGAAGAAAAGGCAAAACAAAAAAAAATCACTCTCAAAATCTACTTCATTTGGGATTTTTAGGTCAATTAATACATGTACTGCAAAGTTATTTATTGAGACCGAAGTAGAAAGTGTTTCAAAGGTCAAATGAGATTTAAAAATGAGATACCACAACTAGAAAGCCTGAGAACATCATCTTTAAGAAAATGAACTAAAAATATTATATGTTACAGAATGAGTGGCCAGTTTATTGAATCGATTAAAACAAAAACATGTCCCAACATCACGGAAAAAGGAAGCAGAACTCAATAAAATCTTTGATAAACTCTTAGTGTTGGGACAATTGTGGAAGTGAAGAAAGATCTGTCTAAAACAGAATTATGAAGATGAAGAAAGATCTGTCTATTTTTTGGGGAAATGAAGGTGAAGAAAGATCTGTCTAAAACAGAATCTCCTGATCTATTTTTGGGATTCGGAAAAGGAAGCAGAACTCAATTAAAGGCTGACAAACCCTTACTGTTGGGGCAATTATGAAGGTGAAGAAAGATCTGTCTAAAACAGAATCTCCTGATCTATTTTTGGAATTTAGTGTTGGGGCAATTATGAAGGTGAAGAAAGATCTGTCTAAAACAGAATCTCCTGATCTATTTTTGGAATTTAGTGTTGGGGCAATTATGAAGATGAAGAAAGATCTGTCTAAAACAGAATCTTCTGATCTATTTTTGTAATTTAGTTGGGGCAATTATGAAGGAGAAGAAAGATCTGTCTAAAACAGAATCTTCTGATCTATTTTTGGAATTTAGTGTTGGGGCAATTATGAAGATGAAGAAAGATCTTTCTAAAACAGAATCTCCTGATCTATTTTTGGAATTTAGTTGGGGCAATTATGAAGATGAAGAAAGATCTGTCTAAAACAGAATCTCCTGATCAATTTTTGGAATTTAGTGTTGGGGCAATTATGAAGGTGAAGAAAGATCTTTTTAAAACAGAATCTTCTGATCTATTTTTGGAATTTAGTGTTGGGGCAATTATGAAGATGAAGAAAGATCTTTCTAAAACAGAATCTTCTGATCTATTTTTGGAATTTAGTTGGGGCAATTATGAAGATGAAGAAAGATCTGTCTAAAACAGAATCTTCTGATCTATTTTTGGAATTTAGTGTTGGGGCAATTATGAAGATGAAGAAAGATCTTTCTAAACAGAATCTTCTGATCTATTTTTGGAATTTAGTGTTGGGGCAATTATGAAGATGAAGAAAGATCTATCTAAAACAGAATCTCCTGATCAATTTTTGGAATTTAGTGTTGGGGCAATTATGAAGGTGAAGAAAGATCTTTTTAAAACAGAATCTTCTGATCTATTTTTGGAATTTAGTGATGGGGCAATTATGAAGATGAAGAAAGATCTGTCTAAAACAGAATCTCCTGATCTTTTGTTAAAGCCACTTTCTCATACACTGTGATAAGTGGTTTCAAGATAAATCGCTTATGTTTTCGTCATGAAAATTTTATTACTAAGGTAAGGAATATAAACTGTCAAAATAGAAATAGAAAATCTTTAGTGTAGTTGAGAGAGAGTGAGAGTTAGTTTATTTTTTTAGTTGCATTTGTTTATAAATTTTAATACATATTTTCTTTTTAAAAATATATTTTCCGTTAATATCCAATACGTTTTTAAAAATATGTCATCTATTTATTAACATACTGAAATTTCAATAATTATTTTTTTTTAATTTTTTTTAATTTAATAACCTCATAATCTCATAATAAAATATATATCTTTTTTACTAAAATTGCCTTTAAAATAATTATTCATCATAATCACTATCATCATCATCATCGTCATCAAAATCGTCATAGTGAAATCCGTGACCAGAATTAGACAAACGAGGTCCTTTTGCTGCTGTGTCAACTATCCTGAAGCACTCCAAGAACTCGTTAAAATCTATTTTTCCATCCTTATTGATGTCTATAGATTTGGCGAGGTCAACCATTTCATCTCTAGGAATTGTTGTATCCATGTGTTTACTGAATCAAGTCGCACGCTTCTGTAAACTCATCCATAGTTATAAAGCCTGCAAAAAAAAAAAAATAAATAAAAAAAATAAATAAATAAAAAAAAAAAGAAAAAAAAAAAAAAAAAAAAAGAAAAATAGAAAAAAAAAAAAAAAAAAAAAAAAAAAAAAAAAAAAAAAAAAAAAAAAAAAAAAAAAGAAAAAAAAAAAAAAAAAAATAAATTAAAAAAAATAAGTATAAATGTTAAAATCATAAAAATTTAAAAGTTTAAATCTTACACCTAAATATATAACACTACTTGTATATAACACAAAGCAATAATACGGGAAAATTATTATCATAGTTGATTCTTAATTCAGCATGGATAAATTACAGTTTAGATAGATTAATGAGTACATTCACCAATCCAGCTTGTATATGAAAATCAGACTGCTTTTCAGTCCTGGTGAAAGTACATATTCATAAGTGGAACTTTGAGCAAAAAGTGTCTAACAGACATGTGTGCCTATGAAAACTCCTCCATTTTAGATTTACTAGTTTGATAAAGATAAAGTAATGAAATAATTTCATATGATTCATACAGTTTAAGCGTTTAAATTTTAGAACTTGTTTCATTTTCCTGTGTGTTATTGAGTTGGCAAGTTAAATTTAGACTTGTTAAGCTGGATTATATTTGAAGTGGTAAAGGAAAAAACATATTTTATATATATATATATATATATATATATATATATATATATATATATATATATATATATATATATATATATATATATATATATATATATATATATATATATATATATATATATATATATTTAAAAGTATAAGTTTTACCTGAATTGTCCTTATCAAGGAGTCGAAATATAGTTTCCAGACTATTTTTATGTCTATATAATGCTTCGACGAGTGTTGGACCACCCTGGAAATTAAGTATGATATAATTATTCCTGAGAAACGGTTGTATTATGGATAAAAAAGGAAAATCTTTTAATAAAAATATTCACTTATAATTATTTTAGACAGGTTACCAAAGTTATAACATCTTCATAAGTAAGTTGTTATTTACTAATATTTAATATTTAATTCATGTTTACTTATAAAATCTATTTTTTTTAACTAGGTGTAAAGAAGCCTATAATTGGATTAATCAAATTTAAATGCAAAATCCATTAATAGTTGGGTTTAAATTTACCTATAATTTTATTTCTGAAATTAACTTGAAGAATTTAAATATAAAATCCTTTACCTAATTGGATGTAAAGCAGCCTGCAAGTAGATTACTAAATTTTAATTATATAATCTTTTGCCTAATTTGTTATAATGCAGACTATAAATGGGTTATTCAAATTTAATAACAGAATCTCTTACCTAACTGGGTGTAAAGCAACCTATAATTGGATTAGTGAAATTTAATTAAGAAATCCCTAATCTAACTGTCTATAAAGAAGTCTATAATAGGATTAGCAAAATTTAATTAAGAAATCCCTAATCTGTCTATAAAGAAGTCTATAATTGGATTAGTAAAATTTCATTAAAAAATCTTGTCCCTAACTCGAAATAAAGGAGCCTATAACTTAGAAATTTTTCTCAAAGAACAAAATAATTTCCAGTGGTACAATCTACAGGTTTATGAATAATGTAATTAATTCTGAATGAAGACAAATAAGAGAAAGAAAATAATAATAATAATAATAATAATAATAATAATTAATTAATATTATTCTTATTATTATTATTATTATTATTATTTTAATAAAGTTTATATCTCATGGGCATTGCCCTATTAGAAGAGAGAAACTTTTCTAGGTATTATATAACTAGAATCCCCAAGTGGGATCGAACCAGCGAACTCAATCACGTGAGTGAATAACACTTCAGTTTAAGCTAAGGTAGACTACATAATAATAATATTATAACAATAATAATTATATTAATAATATAATAAAATTAATAATTATAAAAAAAATAATAATAATAATAATAATTATAACAATATTAATAATATAATAAAATTAACAATTATTAAAATAATAATAATAATTAATAATAATAATAATAATAATAATATAATAATAATAATATATAATAATAATAATAATAATAATAATAATAATAATAATAATAAACAATAATTAATAATAATACTAATAATAATAATAAATAATCCATTACCTTTATTGCAGATTTTCGAGAAATAGTTTCTTGTGAGAAGGTGGACATGTAATCAACCATCCCCGTTGACGAATCTACCAACACAAGTCGGTCTCTCAAAACTCTCCAAGGCAAAGCAAGCCGACTCCGTTGCTCCAAAACATTCACCCATTCAGAAAGATCAATGAAACCTAAGTCATAGTAAATATAAATGGCGTCTGTTTCTTTTTTTAATTTAATAATAATAATAATAATAATAATAATAATAATAATAATAATAATAATAATAATAATAATAATAATAAAATAATAAAAATAATGATGATAATAATAATAATAATAATTATAATAATAATAATAATAATAATAATATTTAATAATTTATTATTATCATCATTTTTCTTCAAATCTTAAATAAATTATTAATTAACTTTCAATACTAATAACGTTGATATATATAGGCACTGACAATACCTTTTTATCTAAGAAATTTCATCATTTCAGTATTGTTTTTCTACCTTTTTATATTTATAATTATTTTCTTCTTCTTTTCTCTACCTTTTTCCTTTGTTTTTTCCTTTTTCTTCATTCCCAGCTTTCGTCCTTTCTCTACCGTTTCTATCGTTCTATACTTTTTATACCTTTCCCTATCTTTTATCTATCTTCCTTTCTTTCTCTATCTTTCCCAACTGTCGTCCTTTCTCCACCGTTTCTATCGTTTTGTACCTTTTATACTTTTACATATCTTTTCTATTTTCTTTCTATCTTTCTCTGACTTTTACCATTTATTATCTTTTGCGCTTTTTTCTTTTTATTGTATTTTCTTTCAATCATTTTCCACCTCTGTATAATCTTTTTTACCTTTTCCTTTATCTACTACTTTTCTAATTTTCGTCAAATCTATCTTACCTTTCACTATCTTTCTTAACTTTCTCTACCTTTTCTATTTTCTTCCTACCTTTCACTACGTCTTTTTTTGTCTCTCTACCTTTCCTGTTTTCTTCCAATCTTTTTACAACCTTTTATTACCTTCTTTGTCTTTTACACCTTCCTCTACTTTTTCAACTCGTTTTCTCCACCTTTTTGACCTTTCTTTATCTTTTTTTCTATATTTTCTATTTACCTTAATGTACTTTTTACCTTTAATTAACCTTCCTCAACTTTTTATATTTTCCTCTTATCTTTCTCTTCCTCTTTATATCTTTTTTTTTTTTTTTTTTATCATTCTTTACTTGTCCTATTTTCGTCCTATACTTTTTTACCATTCTGTATCTCCTTTATCTTTCTTTATGTTTTCTATTTTATTTTTATCTTTTTTCTTGTGATCTATCTTTATCTCTACCTTCTTTTTCTAATTTTCTTTCCTACTTTGTCATATATTCCTTTCTTTATCTCTCACTACTTTTCCTACTTTCTTTATCTCTCACTTTTCTCTACCTTTTTCTAATTCTCTAACTTTTTCCTTTTACACCTAATTTTTGTTCAATCTATCTTACCTTATTTATCTTTCACCCTTCTCTACCTTTATCTATTTTCCTTTTCTACTTCTTTAACTTTTTCCTTTTTTACATTTTTTTGATTCAATTTATTATACGATTACCTGAATCTCCAGAGTCATGTTCTTTGAATCCTTCAACGAGGTACGATTTGGACGCGATCAGGTTGCCTTTTAGTTCCCTAATGGCCGAGGATTCCATCCGTCCAACGCGTTGACGAAATGTTAGCTTCTTTGACCTGAAAAATTTTGTAAGATTTTAACTGGTTTTATTTTTACGTCAAATCAACAATGTAACTCTTTGGTTACTTTTTTTTATTTATTTTTTATTAGGAAGGTAATAGCTACGAAAAGCGTTTAATAATAATTTATATATATATATATATATATATATATATATATATATATATATATATATATATATATATATATATATATATATATATATATATATATATATATATATATATATATATATATATATATATATATATATATATATATATATATTAAAAACCTTGAACATTTGTAAGTCAAGAATTTTTCTTATCTGTAAAATAGTTCTTGACCTTGTAGTCTTCTATCTGTGAATGTCTTTACAAGGAGTTTAATTAAAATAATCTCTTTCATATCGTAGAGTTAATCTCAACTTATAGTTTAGTATATATATATATATATATACATATATATATATATATATATATATATATATATATATATATATATATATATATATATATATATATATATATATATATATATATATATATATATATATATATATATATATTATAAATAATATATAAAAATTTAAAAAAAAAAAAAAAAAAAAAAAAAAAAAAAAAAAAAAAAAATATATATATATATATATATATATATATATATATATATATATATATATATATATATATATATATATATATATATATATATATATATATATATATATATATATATATATATATATATATATATATGTTGTTTCATTCATTTATTTACCTTTTTTGTATATTTTTATAATACTTTAAATTTTTTTATATTATTTTACCATTCCTTACCTTCTCTATATTTATTTTCTCTTTCTATCTTTACCTTTTTTTTACCTAGTTTTAAGACTATCTACCTTTTTCCAACTTTCTTTACCTCATTTTACCAATCTCTATTTTTAATTACCTTTTTCTGACTCTATCTTTCTTTACTCTCTTTATTTTTATTTTTATCTACCTTTTTTCTGTATCTTTATATCTTATATTTTTTCTGTCTCTACTTTTTTATTCATTCTTACCTTCTTTTTAAATTTCCGTATCTTTTTTTTAGCAACTTTTAAAAATCTTTAACTTTCTTTCTTTTCTCTACCTTTTTAAAATATTTTTTAAATTATTTTTTTACCTTTCTTTACATCTTTTTATCATTCTTATTTCACGAATTTTGACCTTTTTTTGTCTTTCTCTATTTTTTCTTCTTATCGTTAACTTTGCATCTCGTTCTACTATTTTTTTATCTTTATTTACCTTTCTTCTTCATTTTCTTATCTCTTTACAATTCTTTACCTTTCTTTACATTTTTTCCTTATAAATTTTTATCTCTTTTCCTTTTTATTTATTTCTTTTTAAAACTGTCACAATCTTTCATACATTCTTCCCATTTTTCTCATGAAAATTTTATGATAGTTCATTCAAAAAGTTTATTTAAAGCTCCTTTTATGTTCACACGCACACCTGCACACACACACACACACACACACATATATATATATATATATATATATATATATATATATATATATATATATATATATATATATATATATATATATATATATATATATATATATATATATATATATATATATATATATATATATATATATATATATATATAGAAATGACAATGATTATAATTATGGTAAAAGAGCAATTGGCAATGGAAAAAATTTTCATCAAGTGAGAGTAATAATAATAATAATAATAATAACAGCAATATTAATATTAATAATAATATTAATAATAATAATAATAATAATAATAATAATAATAATAATAATAATAATAATAATAATAAAAATAGCCATATTAATATTAATATTAATAATAATAATAATAATAATTTCTATTCGTTCCAAAATAAACGAAATAAACTGATTTCACAGGTAGTTAGTAGTATGAAGCCCCTGATCGGCAGGCAAATTACAACCAATAGAAGGATTTGGCTGCCACGCTTAAAGAAATTATATTCTCTTCTTCTATTATTGTTATTATTATTATTACTATTATTATCATTACTATTATTATCATTATTATTATTATCATTATAATTAGTATTAGTATTATTATAATTATTATTTATCATCATTATTATTATTATTATTCTATCTGTGCCGACTTCATTATTAATATTTGTACCTTACAGAGAAGGTTTTCCTAAGCAAAGCTAAACCATATCACGTTCTAGGTAAATATTTTACGTATTTTCCTCTCTGTTATAATAAAAAATACGTATGGATTAACGTAAAACAAAATCTAAAGTTAAAACCCTCATAAAATTTCGGAATTTTAAAAATGTCTTCAAAGCTCATGAAATATTTGTTTTTATTGCATGTTTATATATTTATATATATATAAGGGAAAGGGAAAATGTGTGTAAGAAACCTGTCTCTGCTCACGCGATTGCTGACCTTTTTAGGTATTAGCACTTAGAATAGATTTTAGCCCAAAATGAAGATGCACCTTAAAAAATAAAAGTGTATTTAGGTGTCATGTCGAATGGCCGTTGGGAGATATTTATATCTGCTGTTGCAGTATGAGGAAGAAATCCATTTTTTTTTTTTTACAGATCCCCACCACTAACGGGCAAAGCCCTTTTAAAGGAGGGGGCACACACAAAGGAAGAAAACTCACTCAAACACACACCTAACGCACATCCCTCAGGTGGGCACAGACGAAAGCCCTGAAGTATGGAAGACTAAATACAGGAGGAAAAATAGATGATGGTAGAGAGTTCCACAGAATAGAGGTGGCTGGAAAGAATGAGGCACCACAACGGGCTAGTCTGGGGTTTCCCACGTCCACTTAAAATTCGGGCGAAATCAGGGCACCCCTTATGCAACGAGGGCGACGCAACGGTGGAGGAATGCGAGAGGCCGATTCCCTCGAGCACCTGCCATTGTAGTACCTATAGGAAAGAGATAGTGCGCCAACGTGACGTCACAGAAATAGGGGGTCAAAAGAGTTTGAAAGTAGGTGACAGTTTATTAATCTTTTAGCTTTAGACTTAACCCTATCCAAAAAAGAGGAGGAGCCGGAGCCCCCCTAGATGTGAGAACAGTACTCCATACAAGGGTGAATAAGACCCTTATATATTTGGAGTAACTACTCAGAAGAAAAAAATTCTCGCAACCTAAACAGAATTCCCAGCTTTTTACAAGTCGCTTTGGCAACCATTGTGATTTGAGGTTTCCAAGGCAGTTTATTGTTTATGTTTAGATCAAGTATGTTAATATTATTTACAGGTGAGTCGTGAGAGCCATCGAAAAGGATAAGAAAGTTGGAAAGTGTTTTTGAGAAAGAGATGTGAAGAAGTTGAGTTTTAAAAGAGTTGAATTTCACAAGGTTGCTATGACTCATTCCAGATCGGCAAGAATATAATCGGAAAGTTGAAGACGAGAAGCAACTCTAGAAGCAAAAGAGGGAGCAGATTTGAAATGAGTAGAAGAATGGAGAGTTGAGTCATCAGCATAAGAGTGAACAGAGTTAGAAGTGCAGTTGAGAAGATCGTTAAAGAAAAGTAAGAATAAAGTTGGAGATAAAACGGAACCCTGAGGAATATCACAGTTGACAGAAAAAGAGAAAGAGGTCACTCCATCAACAACAGCGGAAATGGAACGATCTGAGAGAAAACTAGACAAGAGTAAGCAAATGGAAGGGGGAAACCCAAAGGAAGGGGGATTAGAGAGCACCGACGCATGCCATACCCGGTCAAAAGCCTTGGATATGTCAAACGCCACATAAACTTTTATGCTGTGGTGGTTGCAATGATTTAGGTTAGATGTAAAATAAAGAATGACGGGTTGGTATAATTTAAGGAGTGAAAGCAGACAGAGGAAAATCAACATAGTAATTACTTCGGCTGTAAAAATTAAGGCATTGAAGTTAAGGAGTATAAGAAGCCACGGTTTGAGAAACGACACATGTACCAAGTCCTTCATTCGTTTTAGGTCGTTACGAACACTAAAAGTGAATCATTGTGGAATTTTGAATGAGACTGGAAAGACGTTCTTGGTAAAGTTGCAGGCTGAATGGACCCGGATCTTGAAGACAGGATCAAACAAATGGAGGGAACTAGAAATACCCATGGTGAACGACTGATTTAATAAAAGTAGGAAAATACTTTTACAAAAGGAATTTTGTAAAAGTTAAGAATGGCGAACGGCAAATACGGAGGAATCAGCTTAACGTCTTTAATTAAGAATTGGAGTCTACCCAAATGGTTCAGGATTTTGAATTCAGAAATTACTAGAGAACATGATGTATATTCTCTATAAAGGTAGCAGTATTACATTCGCTTAAATTTCAAATATTCAGTGGCTAGGCTGATCACCTCACAATGTGTCGAATCTAGCAGATATGGCATATTAGGTGAAACTTTAGTTAATATCATACAGACGTAGTCAAGCTTGGATGTTCTAATTCAGGATCAAGTCAAGAAACCTTAATTGTAAATTAGCTACTATTGGTAAGCCACAATGAAATAGATTTGGGGGAGAAAGCTGTTAATCATATCACTTAACTTTCTTCTTAAAGAGTAGAAGCCATGGGAGTTACTACATTTTGTGATAACTAAAACCAGTTGCAGCTATTTTTAAGGTGTATCATAGTAGTTGCAGTAGCATAAAGCGCAATATCGTTAATAAACAACAAAAATTTGACTCTCTGAAGATATTTGCAACTATATCATTGAAGGCTAGGGAATACATAATGCTCTTTAAACGATTCTATGTGAAACATTTTCATCCAGAGAAAATTGTAGTCAAAAGATTTACAAGAATCATACCTACATAGATCTACTGGAGATAAGGCTGTCTTTGAAGACTAAGAGCGTATAGTTTTAATAGAATTTAGCTGTCGATGTAGAATCGTAGACCTTCTTAGGTTCAAAGAATAATCCAAGCACCATCTTATCATTAAAGAATGGTTACCGGATGTTGTGATTTAGTGTCTGCAGTTAATCGATGTCTCAGAAACCAAACTGGAAGTGGGAAAAGCGATGTGACTCTCCAGAACTTAAAAAAGTCTACGAATACCATCTTCCTTATTAATTTACAAGAAGGGTATATCAGCGAGATGGATCTCTAATATTCATCTAATTTCTGATTTTTTACAGACTTAAGAATAGAGATTACAGATTTAAGATTAGATATTACACAGATATGGAAGTGTTATTAATTTAGATGTTCCAGAGGTCTAGCAAGAAAGCAGATCCATAATAATACACACACAAACTCCCATGCACACACATACACATACACAGAGAAACACACAAATATATATATTCACTATAGTGGTCTCCAATGAGAATATTAATAAAATAATTAATAGATATTTTGTCACTGATCACAAAATTTTTAGTACTCACTTTGTATCGGCCATATATTGAACAAAATAGGGCTTTAATTCTTCTCCTTGAAGAATCACATAAGCTCCTTTATTAGATCCCGTTTCGTAGTAATTTGAGGCAGAAAATATTGTTAAACACTGAAATGAGAATGTTCTAATTGATATTTTACAATGTATTATTATTATTATTATTATTATTATTATTATTATTATTATTATTATTATTATTATTATTATTATTATTATTATTATCGATTCAACTACCAACTCTATAATACTATTCTTATTATTATTATTATTGATTCTACTACCAACTTTATAATACTATTTTTATTATCCTTATTACTATTATATTATTATTACTATTATGATTATGACTATTGTTTTTATTATTATTGTCATTATTAGATACTATCATTAATATTAATTTCAGCTTTTGCGACAATACTCAGCAAGGTTGACATACGTTTGTTAGAATTAGTATTATTACTATTTTCACAATTATTAATTTTATAAGATAATTGTATTTTAATTAACATTATCTTTATTACTCACTTTGTTATATGCACCATTTTTTAGGATTTACTTTTTAATAATAAAATTAAAAAACTTATTTAACTACTAAACTTTAGGGCTCAATGGAAACCAATGTGTATCCCCTTAGAAGTCCCTTTTCAGAGAATTGTACAGTCACTTCATTACTATTATTATTACTATAGTTAATAGTATAGAAAGTACTAAATATTATAAATTACAATGTAGTACGTTCAATGAATAAAGAATTTATGATTATAATTATTATTACTATTATCATATTATTATTATTATTATTAGTAGTAGTAGTAGTAGTAGTATTAGTATCACTGCTTAAAAAGATTGTTTTATTAATATAATTATAATTTACTATTATCATTATTTTGTTAATATCATTATTATTATTATTATTATTATTATTATTATTATTATTATTATTATTATTACTATTAATATTATGATTATTATTATTATTATTATTACTATTAATATTATGATTATTATTAATTATTATTATTAAATTTTATAATTACAATTATTATTATTATTATTATTATTATTATTATTATTATTATTATTATTATTATTATTATTATTATTTCATTGTTATTTTTATAATTGCTATTATTATTATTATTATTATTATTATTATTATTATTATTATTATTATTATTATTATTATTATTACTGTTAAATAGTTTTTTTTGTTACCTGATCATCATGAGCATATTCATAGCCATCCAATTTGCATTCGTGAGACCTTACGAGAAGGTCGTATCCGTGGCGAGATAAAACTGCCCTTGTCACATCAGGACCGAAGTACGTACCCCCTCCTCTGAATAAGTTCGGGGAGCATCCGTTCGTTGGTTGGGGGTCACTCCATAATACATCAAGGATCTAAAACAAAAAGGAGAATTTTAGAGAACGCACGCACGCACGCACACATACGCATATATATATATATATATATATATATATATATATATATATATATATATATATATATATATATATATATATATATATATATATATATATATATATATATATATATATATATATAAAGAATGATGGTAAGAGAATTTGTTAGGAAATGCTAGAACAAATGATTGATAGTAAATGCATCAAAAAATAAAGTAATAAGGACTGGAGGTGCAGATGAGGTAGTACGAGGGAAGGAATGAGAGTGGGTGGAGGTGGGGGAGGAGGGAGAGAGAAATTTTAGAAGCCCAAATATCTTGGAATGTTGATGGAAGAAAAAGGGTGGATAGAAAAGAGAATGAAGAAAAGAAGAATGGTGGAAGGAATGAAAGTGATGGAGGAAGTATGGATGATGAGGAGAATATCGAAGGAAATTAAGGCAACAATGTTTGAGTGTATGTGTTTGCCATCTGTAATGTATGGGTGTGAAACATAGATGATGAATGCTTAAGAGAGAGAAAGATTGAAAGTGTTTGAGATGAAGGGAATCAGAGCGATATGTAGTTTGATAAGTTTAGATAGAATCAGAAACGAAAGAATAAGGGAGATGTGTTGATGGAGAAGAGGAATGGTGGATAGAGCTGGGAGGAGTGTATTAAAGTGTTTTGGACATGTGTGTAGAATGGATGAGGACAGGATGGTGGGCAGGGTTCTTAGATCCGAGATGGAGGGAGGAAGAGGGAGAAGGCCAAATATCTGTTGTTAGAGTGAGGAAGATATT
>SEYY01018368.1:110000-112500 GCA_009176605.1 Armadillidium nasatum
TTTGTCTGAGTGTGTTTGTCTGTCTGTCTGCGTGTTTGTGTGTCTGTCTATCTGTCTGTCTGCGTGTGTGTGTGTGTCTGTCTATCTGTCTGTCTGCGTGTGGGTGTGTGTCTGTCTATCTGTCTGTCTGCATTTATGTGCGTGTCTGTCTATCTGTCTGTCTGTCTGCCTGTGCGTGTGTCTTGTCATATAACTTTATTAACTAAATACCTGTTTCCATTCTTCGTCAGCTCTTGTGACATCGATAATTTCATCGTCGTGTTGCCATCTATCCCTATCTAAATAATCGTCTTCATCCATGTCACCAATTTTCTCTTGCGGCATCCGAAGGACACTGAAATACTAAGAAGAAAAATATATATAAAAAAAAAGTTTAAATACCATAAAATGAATCAAAAAACCAATGTTGTTACGAATTATTGGTATTAGGGTATCCTGTATGTATCCATATGGGTATATTTCGGTTTCATAACTACAAGTGAACAAGTAAGTAAGGGCAGCAGTTTGTACCGAGGACTTTCCCCTCCGTACTAGATACTCGATAGATATACCAAGGTAATTTTTAAGAATGTCAAATAATATTTGGTGTTTGCAGAACAAATGAAAACGGGACAAATTGATTTGGGGTTTTATAAGAGACAAGGTCTTCATGTGATCTTAAGAGAACACGACAAGAGTTCAGTAGTGGTGATGACTAATATATATATATATATATATATATATATATATATATATATATATATATATATATATATATATATATATATATATATATATATATATATATATATATATATATATATATATATATATATATATATATATATATAATATACCCTGTTATTTTAAAGCTTCCTCAAGTATAGCGTAAGTGCTACAGAATCGAATTTGTGGAACGAGAATCTGAGGTTTGATTCTTAAAGAGAAACTCTGTAGAGTAGCTCTCCTCCTTGATTAATTAAGAGCAAAATATTATATTTATTTGTCAGTACTGAATATTTAATATTTAAATATAATAAAATATTTAAAATAAAATGTGTATGCTACAGTAAATGAAAAAATATCAGTAATTATTCACAATAACTGATAATTATAAACAACCACAAGTGAGTATGGTGAATGTAATAAATTACATTATATATATATAAAGCTTTAAACACTTTACATCCCTACATTAACAAGTGAAGGTTACGGGGGAAAGAACCCTCTCTACGAAATGTTCGTGTGTTATGCATTTATCATACATTTGTAATATAAAATTATATGTAAATATATATAATTACTTTTGTGATTATGAATAATAGCTGACTATTATAAATATTAAGTATTTATTAGATTTAATATACCAAACATATTGCAACAATGCAGACAGCAACAATAGCAGTTTTCACGCGAAAATTAGGATATATATATATATATATATATATATATATATATATATATATATATATATATATATATATATATATATATATATATATATATATATATATATATATATATATATATATATATATATATATATATATATATATATATATATATATATATATATATATATATATATATATATATATATATATATATATATATATATATATATATATATATATATAGTTCATAAAAAAAATATTTACCAAAGTCTAATGCACACAAATTGACCATCACATGATTAGAAAGAAAGTATTGTGTAACCCAAAACAAAGCTTAAAGAAAAGCATACCGAACGTTCCTTTATGAGAAACAAAGCGATACTCTTTGAAACTTTTCTTATGATGTTATGAAACCGAGTCAATAATTAAGGAATGAAGAATCCGAAATGAAGATATTGAATCCAATGGTCAACAAAAGACTCATTGTTAAGAATAGAACATTTTGAAATCATAAATTTTCAGAGATTGAAAGAGGATGGCTAATTGTTACGATACGAGTATTCAATGCGGAAGATATTTTACAAAAACAAATAAATTTATACTCGAAATATGTACAGAGTTATTTCTTTTTATTCCATTTTACCATTTTTTAAAATAAAAATTAAAAAAAGAAGCTAGAGGAAATGTATAATTTCACTCAATTTTTGTGGGGGGAGGAAATTGAGATGCAATTAATAAGTTTCAAAATGAGAAGTTTTTATTGAGATAAATAATAATAATAATAATAATAATAATAATAATAATAATAATAATAATAATAATAATAATAATAATAATAAATAATAAATAATAATAATAATAATAATAATAATAATAATAATAATATATATATATATATATATATATATATATATATATATATATATATATATATATATATATATATATATATATATATATATATATATATATATATATATATATATATATATATATATATATATATATATATATGAAATGAAAGTATATATAAAAAAAAAATGACGAACAACGATGGTGGAAACTAAGGATGATTATCAAGGTTTAAACCAAGACCAAAAGAGAAGAAAAGAAGAGATAAACCAAGG
>SEYY01018368.1:115000-120000 GCA_009176605.1 Armadillidium nasatum
TTAATAAATAATATATCTTCTTCCTATGTTGAAACTTTTGTTAATATTAAAACCGATAATAATATTACTAATAATTTTTCCAATTACACATTAGAAAAAAGGTAAAGTTACTTTCTAATAAATATCTTTTTGTTGAAAATTTTGTAGATTTGAATATTTCTAATTACTGCTTATAAGAAAATAACTTAGGGATGCTACTTCCTAATAAATAATATGTCTTTTCTTTGTTAAACATTTTGTTGTGAAATTTTACGATATTACTTTGTACCAGCGTTTCCCGACCGAGGTTCACATAGACTCCCAGGGGACCCTAGAAGCTTTGAGGGAGGCCTCAAGATATGTTATTTCTGGGGTCCATAATGTGATCTAAAGGGTCCATGATAAAATATTATAAATTAATAATATTATGTTAAGACTCGGGGATTCCACAAGCAAAATAAGGTTGGGAGCCCCTGCTCTAAGCCGTGAGTATTTTAACATTGTTCCCTATCTTCGGTTTTTTAGGCAATATACACATGCTTTTACTATGGCACAACGGTAGAGCGATGAAGTTCACGTGGTGAGAATCCATGGTTTGATTCCTCACGAGGATTCAAGGGGAAAACATCCTAGCATGTTTCTCTCCTCAACTAGGACTATGCACTTGATGTAAGAACTTTAAATAAAAAATTGCTAATAAATGGTTTAAACATGTCTGAGTTTTACCATTAATTAAAGAGAATTCTAAAAAATAGAACTCCTTTTGTTTGACAGTTTTACTTGCGGAAAAGAAACTGGATATATTATAGAACTCATTTTATTTGAGAGTTTTACTTCTGGGAACAAACCAGAATACTTTACCAATTCGCTAACACATAGGCTATGCAAGCGAATTTCCATCTTAGGAGCTCCTTAAGAGCTCTAATCTCAACGGTTCTTTGATACTACTTTGAAATACTAACTCTAAAGAATTTTCTGTATAAAAAGTAGAATATAGAAAAAATTGCATTTTAAGAAACACATCACAGATCGACTAAATAAGTTATGTTGTGCTGACTGTATGAGTTGGCTGCGTTCCTTGGCTGCATGAGTAACCTATGAGTGTTGTTGACTGTGTTTGTTGGCTGTATGAGCTGGCTGAATGAGTTACCTATATGTGTTGGCTGTGTTTCTTCGCTGTATGAGTCAGCTGTGTGCTTTGGCTGTGTTTGTTGGCTGAATGAGTTGGCTGTATGAATCAGCTGTGTGTTTGCTATATTTGTTGACTGCATAAGTTGCCTGTGTTTTGGTTGTATTAGTTTAAAGTGAGTGTTATCTGTATTAGTTGGATATGTGTGTAGGATATATGAGTTGGCAGAATTTTCAGTTATGGATAAGTATTGAGAAAATCGTAATAAGCAGAAAACGTCATATATGAGACATACCAGGGAATAAGATAAAAATTTTATAAACTAACGTTATTCATATATATATATATATATATATATATATATATATATATATATATATATATATATATATATATATATATATATATATATATATATATATATATATATATATATATATATATATTATTCAAGTATTACGAAAGAAATTTGAATTAAAAAAAATTCTAAGATATTAAAATTAGAATTAAAAGACTTTCTTTACAAAAGAATTTTTTTTCTCCTGAAAAAAAAAAAAAAAAAAAAAAAAAATTCAATTTTTAATATCATTATACTCTCTCATTCTCAATTTTCTATTTTAAATTTTCTATTTTAAATTTCCATTTTTATGAGCAATTTAAGAAGATATTTTTTTTTTCTTTTTCTTAATGTCTTATTTCCTTATTCATCCAATTTTTAATTTACTTTTTTTAAATAAATAATATTAAATATTTTCTTATTTATTTTAATAAGATTATAATATATATATATATATATATATATATATATATATATATATATATATATATATATATATATATATATATATATATATATATATATATATATATATATATAGTAGGGTGGGTCAAAACAATTTTTTTTTATAAAAAATTGTCAAAACTACGTTATGCACACCCGTTAGTATCATGATCTGATACTGTGTGCAAAATTTCAAAGTTGTGCAGCACACCCTACCCCTCGCACACATTACCCCACTTTTAAGTTATTCTCGATTCAAAAATCAATCTCGAAGTGTCTCTAATGCAATTAACTGCCGATCTCCTTTTTTGCTATGTAAGGCATACAACATATTCACGCACAATCTCACACACATAACTACAGGATGTGCATAACATAATCATTATATAAAATATCTAAAACATATTAACTTTATTTATACTGAAGACATTCAAACTTAAATTGTTGATTTTATCATCTAATAAAATTAAATTATTACATAGAGATATTGAAATTTTTGAAGGTCACAAAATATTATTCTTAGAGTTACGAAGCAGGGGGTGAGACCCACAGTTGGAGCCACGGAGCTTCAAAGATTTTTGGTGGGTCGGAGCAGAAACGATATTATATTAATACAATAAAAAGGTGTTGATGCGGAACCTTATATTTGGTTATATAGTGTCATAAAATATACAAATTAATGGGGGCTGGGGGGGGGGTTGCAGAGTCAATATCGTAATATTTTAAACTGACGGAGTTGAGCCGGAGCTGGAGTGAGCTGGCATAAAAAAAATAAATAAATAAAATGCCTCCAGCAGCCCTCCTCTTAATTCTTATGTCACTTATTTGAATGTTTGTTTCTCGTTTTTTTAACTTTTATCAATTATTTTCCTTTTGTATTAATCTAATATAGCCAAACTTACCCTATATTTCCTGTTGATTTCCTTGCAGAACCCGTACCTGAAAATATATATATATATATATATATATATATATATATATATATATATATATATATATATATATATATATATATATATATATATATATATATATATATATATATATATATATATATATATATATATATATATATATATATATATATATATATATATATCTTAAAATAGTGTTAAAAATTATACACACTTTATATATTTTATTTAGCTTTTAATTTTTATCCCTAGGTATTACATTTGATTTTAGAAAACATTTACTATTTCACATTTATTATTTAGAACTTTTTTACTCTATGTTTTTAACCTAGCTTTCGCGGGATTTTTCCTTCCCGCCTCTTCAGGGTTGTTTAACAAGAGCTAAACAACCCTGAAATATATAAATATATAAATATATATTAACAAGAGACCTCTAAACAACCCTGAAGAGGCGGGAAGAAAAAATCCCGCGAAAGCTAGGTTAAAAACATAGAGTAAAAAAGTTCTAAATAATAAATGTGAAATAATAAATGTTTTCTAAAATCAAATCTAATACCTAGGGATAAATTACCCCCACATATATATATATATATATATATATATATATATATATATATATATATATATATATATATATATATATATATATATATATATATATATATATATATATATATATATATATATATATATATATATATATATATATATATATATATATATATATATATATATATATATATATATATATATATATATATATATATATATATATATATATATATATATATATATATATATATATATATATATATATATATATATATATATATATATATATATATATATATATATATATATATATATATATATATATATATATATATATATATATATATATATATATATATATATATATATATATATATATATATATATATATATATATATATATATATATATAATATACTATATATATGTTCATAATAAATCCATCAAAGATATAGACACAATATCCATTTACATAATCCACATAAATAAAGTTTGTGGTCATATAAATCCAATAGAGACAAGTATTTGTGCTTTTCCCTTATTTGCTCAAAGATGTTTTAAGCAATTTATATTATGAAGACTAAATTTATTGAAGATCGTAGACGAAGATTTCCTTAAATTATTCATCAATATTTCTGACAAATATTTACTGATGGAAAATATTTTCCGTGGAATATATTTAATAATCTTGATATATATATATATATATATATATATATATATATATATATATATATATATATATATATATATATATATATATATATATATATATATATATATATATATATATATATATATATATATGTATATATATTAAATGCTAAGTACACCTGATTTGTAAAAAAAAAAAAAAAAAAAAAAATATGGATTAAAAGTGTTTCGCTATTTTTTAATCAAACATTCCTAGCCTCCATATTAAATTTTCTTTGGAATTAAATATTCAGATTAAAAACTGAATGAGGAAGATAAACAGATTACCTTTTATCATGTTATCTTTATAATAAAAAAAAAATTATTGTAGCTCCCTTCAGAAACTGAGCGGATCACTGATCCTCTCACCGACACAGCTATTATATTCAGTAAATGTGTTAAGAATTTACGTCACTGACTAATATTTGTACAAAGAAGCTTGTCGGATTGTGATATATGTGTCTCTAAAGATAACTAATATTGTTTTCCTTTATAGAAAAAGCCCCTAATTATTATTATAATTATTATTATTATTTTTTTTTTTGTACCAGCAAGCAATGATGGTTAACTTTTGAACATATTTCATAAAAACTGTTTCTAAGGTGAAAATCAGGTAAAAAGATTTCTAGCAAGAATAAATTCAATTTTATACACCATCTTTACGAAAAAAGTTCCTTACCAAACTTAATAACCTCTATGATCATCTCTATGTAGAAATATAGGAAATATTTTTAAACGAAAAGCAGTTACTATACAGTTTAGTTTGTATAGTTTACATAGTTTGTTTATCTTACTTTAATGGAAAGAACTTAAAATGGTTTTTTGTCTTACATTGATAATTTACATTTGTAAGTAATAAGATCTCAAAAGGAATAATATAATTACTTAAGAGACTAGTTTGTTCAGATTAGATAACTTATTTTCCTGGAAAAGTTTGTAATCAACTTTCTTA
>SEYY01018368.1:140000-142500 GCA_009176605.1 Armadillidium nasatum
TAACCTGATATATATATATATATATATATATATTATATATATATATATATATATATATATATATATATATATATATATATATATTATTGTGTGTGTGTGTGCATTGTGTGTTAACGATTAATAAATAATAGAGTATCGATTATATTATCGCAAGTTAATATTAATTATACTCTGTAATTAATATCGTGATTAAAATCAATTTGTACTCATAAAAAGATTATTATATTAATGTGATTTAATAGTAGTAATTATAGTGGTAATGGGGGTAGTAGTAGGAGGAGCAAGAACAGAAGGAGGAGGAGGAGGAGGAAGAAGAGCTGGAGTTGGAGGAAGAGTTTCAGTTGTAGATGCAGTTGAAGTTGTAATTGAATCTAGAAGAGGAAGAGGAGTTAGAATTGGAGGAGGAGTTGGAGTTAGAAGTTGAGGAGGAGAAGGGTTATAAGGAGAGGTGGAGGAGGAGGAGTTGGGGTTAGAATCGAAGAAATAGAAGGATGATTAAAGGTTGAGATTTTGGAGTTGGAGGAGGAGTAGAAGGAGTCGTTATTTAATCACAAAGTGATTACTCGTTATTGTATTTCCTAATATATATATATATATATATTATATATATATATATATATATATATATATATATATATATATATATATATATATATATATATATATATATATATATATATATATATATATATATATATATATATATATATATATATATATGAAATAAAGAAATTTCAAGCAAGCTCTTTCTACTTCTTTTTATTCCTTTTCAGGCTAAAACGATAAGAAAACACCATATAGGTAAAGAATGAAAGTTTGTTTTATAAATTTGATTGATTCGTGTATTTATTACTTAAGGTATGATTGATACTGCTAGAGAATCGAAATATGCTTTCAGTTATAAAGTTTAGTTACAGGATGATTTAAAAAAGGAAATGAAGAGCTAACGCTTTCGTCATTCTTTCTATATCCTCAGACTTCAAAGGAAAAGTTAAAACATTACAATATAGGAAGAACAGAGTTTTTTTTATTTATTTAATTAATGATTATATAGTTGTTGTTTTTTTTTTAAAATGAAAAGCAAGTGTTTTTGTCATTTTTTAAATTTCCTCAGGCTTCTGAAGAAATGCTAAAACATTAAAAGAACAAAAATGGCATTTGCTTCTTCTTAACTGCATATTTTTTTTTTTTTTTTAAATGACGAACAAACATTTTTGTAATTTTTTACATCTAAAACTCCTGAAGAAAAGATAAAAATTATATAAAAAGCAATAATTGTTTGCTTTATGCATTTAATTCACTAGAATTAATTGCTTTTCATGTGGCTAGCAAATATCTGCTTCATCCAAAGAAAAGATAAAGGTGGGACCCTTATTCTTACTTACTTTCATTTGATCTTGTTCTCCGGCATATTCGATTGACTGAAAGATGGTCCAAGTGTATCTCCTTCTGACTTCCAAACGAGCAGCGTAGCGCCGGTACCATCTCTGTATTAGCAACGCCGCTTTAATAGCTGAAATAATAATAAAAAATAGTAACAGTAATAATGATAATTTGAATAATAATGATAATAATAATAATTATAAAATAATATGGTTATTATTTTTATCATTATAAATTACAAATGCAGAAACATTATTAATTTTTCTCATTCCAGGATAGTTTTCTGACTGATCCACTAAAGTGTTATTTTTTTTCTTCCAATAAAAGATTTCGTGAAAAATATTAGAACAAAACTTGTGCTGTTAGCGTTTCTGTTTTCTTTTTATCCAGGTTTCTCAATTTCATTTCTTAGACTCCAATATGTCCTTATAGTTCTTGAATTTTGTTGGCATTTTTTCCTGATTGTTTGTCGAATGAATTGCAAATGAATCTAAATCAGACCTCATTTGAATTATAGTACCTAATGAAATATCACTAATAAACGGAGTTAATTTACTGAGCTTTAGGAACCTTGATATTTATAAAATATGTATCAGAAATGGATTAATTTAATCTGTTTTCTATAATTCCACTTTTTACTAAATATTCAGTTTTCTAAAAATTTTGGAGAAAAACAGCTTTCTGTTCTACACGTTCGGCACAAAATCACCCCAATTTTCCTGGGAAAATGTCACCTACGTGTATCTTATTTAGAATCCCGAGTATCTAATTTAGAATCCTACAGACAGTATTTTATGTAATTAAATTCCTCTTTAAGATTTAAATGTAAACAAAGCGAATGTAAACATACCCATTTTTGTGGCCACCATTAATTATTCAACGTTTATGTGTAATTTTATATCAAAATTTTTAAATTTATTTTAATTAATTATTTTTTAAATTTATTTTAGTGTTAAAATATACTGCAATTTTCAAAATTATTTGAAAATTTTATTTATTTATATACGAATTTAAAATGGATACTCGTATACATAGACATTTCAGGATAATTAATTATTTCCAATTTGGAAATTAAAAAATATTATTATTATTATTATTATTATTATTATTATTATTT
>SEYY01018368.1:160000-165000 GCA_009176605.1 Armadillidium nasatum
AGTGGGTTGTGTGATTGGTTTAAATTTTGTTAAAAAAAGACAAGATAGACAGTCAAAGTCATGTCAATAAACGACTGGCACGAGTCATTCATATCTCTTATACCACTCCGTCTTTAAATCACTTATTTCGTTCTCTTAAAAATTATACTTATCCTCAAACTGCTCCATGCTCCACTTACGTTCCCTTAATTTATTTCCTAGTACTTCAGTAAGGGTAATTTATTGAAATGCGTAACTTATAAGTATTCTTTGAATTTCTCTTATTTTAGCATTGTAGACGATGTTCGGAGTCTATCGAAAATGTCTAGGAACGCTTATGGGACACAAGTTCATTCTTTTTTCTACTAAATATTACTCTCCTCGAAATCCAGGATTGATTTGCACTTGTTCTCAAACATTTAGGTTTGAGGTAATGCCTATCAAGAATGAAAAAATTTTCTCTTATCGTTTTCTAAAATTTTTACCCAACTTTTACCCAAGGAATTTTTCGACAGACTAAGCTTTCTTTCAATTAATTTCTTAATTTTATCAACAGAAAATATTTCTGACCTCTTGCCAGAAATGATTGCAATCACTTCTATAAATCATCTGTTATTCCCTCTCATTTGCTACGATAATCCGTCCGTAATATTCCTGCTACAAATACTAATGTTCAGAATCTTTAATGTCGTCTAATTCAACCTTAGACGATTTTAACATTCTTCCTTCATTTTAATCTTCATTCAGTTGACCTTGTAATTAAATACGATTGATTGTATGGGATTTTAACATATATGAACGTTAGAGGGGCTTGTTTTGATGGAATATATTTCCAACAAGACGCATGTTCTCAATCAACTGTACTCAGTACACTTTAATCCTAGCACTTCTGATCAGTATTGGAAGTGTAACTGCTGTAAATCTTCTTGTTATCACCCTATAGATCTCACTTTTAATCTGTCACAGATCTTTCAATCTAGAATCATTTTGTTTTCGACCTTTACTTGATTAATGCAATGGGCTCAATTTCAACTCGATAGACTGAAACACCAAATCAAGTTACTGGAGCTAATATAGCAATGTAGTCATCAAATTTGAAGATACAATTGAAGACCATACAAATATTTGTCTAGGAGAGATGGTTTCACCTTTTAATCTACACTCGAGATTGGTGTTGAAGAAATAGTTAATATCACCTTTGTAGAAAGCATAAAAATTCTTCACGAAATCGTGATTTATTTACCAAGGGAAAAAGAATGTACTCGAAAAATAATAACTTAACTCCAATGAAGCTCCAGCCATCAAAATTAACATGGAGATTAAAAGTTATGAAACAAGAATTTTAAAGTTTTAAATATATATATATATATATATATATATATATATATATATATATATATATATAGTATATATATATATATATATATATATATATGGGAAGATTTTGTGAGAAAGAGGAGAGAGAGAGAGAGAGAGAGAGAGAGAGAGAGAGAGAGAGAGAGGGGGGGGGAAGTGATATAAGCAAATACAATAAAAGTATTATTTTTTTAATATAAAAGGAATAAATATCTCTGAAAAAAGAACTTGCAAGTTCAGGATATTTTTTCCTTTCTTTCTTTCTTTCTTTTTAGTAGTTCATGATATTAATGCTTATCTCCTGGAACATTTCCAATAATAATAATAATAATAATAATAATAATATAATAATAATAATAATAATAATAATATAATAATAATAAATAATAAAATAAAAATAAAAAATAATAAAAATAAATAATATAAATAATAATAATAATATAATAAATAATAATAATAATAAATAATAATATATAATAATAATAATAATAATAATAATAAAATTTTGGAAATTGAATTTTTAATTTATTTCTTGTTTTAAATTTCTTTTAATACGATTAGCTTCCGAATCTGGTTACAGTATATATATATATATATATATATATATATATATATATATATATATATATATATATATATATATATATATATATATATATATATATATATATATATATATATATATATATATAATATATATATATATATATATATATATATATATATATATATATTATATATATATATATATGTTATCATGTATTACGTATGTAATATATATGTTGTATGCTTATATGCATGTATATTTGTATGTGTCTTGATGTCTGAGTTTTTTGTGTGATATGTGTGTGTGTGTGTGTGTGTGTGTGTGTGTGTAGGATTTAGGTATTGGTGTTGAGTGTGTATTTCCTGTATTTTGAAACATCCATAAACCTACACAACTAACTTCCAATGAAATACATAAATAAAATCGTTACATAAATCAAAAGCCGACATGCACCAAAACAAGACATTTGAAAGTAAGTTGAAGAAAGTAGAGAAAATACCAGAAGAAACATGTTTTGAGAGGATAACGGTAAAGCCTGAAGACAAGAGCCTTCATCAAAGGAGTTGTTATGGGAATGAGGAACTCAGAAAAACTGAGTCCATTTCTTGATTATTATATTAATTACAATCGTGAAAAAATCATCAAACTATACTTTCCAATATATATATATATATATATATATATATATATATATATATATATATATATATATATATATATATATATATATATATATATATATATATATATATATATATATATATATATATAGAGTTATTCCTAAATTTATTGCTACTTCTAAATTTACTCTTTTAATTTTATTTTAGTCTTTTGAATAAGTTAAAAGTTGTCAGCAAAATGAAAATAATATCAGAAAATGCAAACAAAAAAACAAAATAAAAAAAATACAAAAGAAAAAAAACAAATGAAAAACGAATAGAAAATGAAAAGAAACGTAACTTTCATTTCTGTTGATGTTAAATTTTACAGAGGAACTAAAAAAAAAACTAAAAAAAAAAAAACCTTGAAATTGTTTTTTTCCGTTTTCTTTGTAGTAATAATGTTTTCTCTTTTTTGTCTTTTCAAAATATCTTATGCAATTTTCTTGTTATACATACACACACATACAAAAACAAATAAAAACAGACGAGTCATTTCAGAAGATGAAAATACAGAACACTGTAATAAAAGTAGCTGAAAAAGCTAAAAGTTACAGAGTCAAATTGGGGAAGGAAAAATATAGTTTACGACGTGGTAATTGTAGTTAAAAACATGTTTTGGGCTTTAAAAAGCTAGATCAGACGTATTCATATATAAAAAATACATTTTTTATGTTTTTTTCTTCTTCTATTTGATGAAAACTGAAAATTTGAAGGACGAATACATTCCCTTGTGAGAGGCATTTTACTAAAAATAATATGCTGTAAGCATCACAAGAGCACCAAGGCATTATTAAATGTAGAAATAATAAAGTTGTCGGATATGGTTTGATAAGTTATTTCTATATAAGCTTCAAATATACCCAAACAAAGGAACACTACTACGAAATTTTGTAGCTCCTCCATTTCTTTTTTGTATTTTACATATTAGTGTTTATTTCTTTGAATTTTAATCGCTTGAAAATTTATACGAATTTTTTTTTTTTTTACAGTTTCATTGTCATATATAAAGCCATATTGCATCTTTTGTTCTTCTTCAAACTTTATATATATATATATATATATATATATATATATATATATATATATATATATATATATATATATATATATATATATATATATATATATATATATATATATATATATATATATATATATAATTACTAATTATATAATTAGAGCAACAATTAACTCTGGATTATTAATTTATGAGTAATATTGTTTACAATAATTTTTTTACAGATAATAAATTTATATATTTTTTTCTTTTATTCACTAAAATTGAAAAAATTGTGCTACTATAGCATAACATCTATCTTTATGTTTACTCTATGCAAATGCATAGCATGCGAACATATTTCTAAGGTGAGTCAGCCCCCTGAAAACCCGACCCATAAGTAGTGATCAATAGTTAAAAAGTACTAACTTATTCATTTATAGCATTAATAATAATAATTAATAATAATAATTAATAATAATAGTAATAATTTAAAACCTATAAAATGAAGATTAGAACTAAAAACTATAGAATTTACTTTAAAAAATTGTTATAAAAATTGGATACATTTTTCCTTTTTAACATATTTAGTCATAAAAGCATTGCATTTACTACAGAAAAAAAACAGTAGATTATACCTAATTCATCGTAAATTCTAAAAATCTAAGTAATATATTACTTATTTATATTTATATGTATATCGAATCAGAGTTGTCAATGAAAAGAAAAGAATATTAACAGAATGTTGAATATTAACTTTCCAAATGCCAAAGAACTGATATAGACCCTTAAAGAAGAATAACATTCACAAATCAAATGTTACATTTCGAAGCAAGAGATATAAGGAGAATTTTTGTTGATACTCTAGTTTGGATTCGCCATTTATACTTACTCTTTAATATGTGGTCTACAAAGGAAAAATTACCATTTTTTTCATTACCACTGACCAGTCGGATGTACTGGGGAAAAGCCCCCCATAAAAAAATGTTCGCGTGCCATGCATTTCCAACCCCTAACATATTGACAGCATATAATTGTAGAAAAGATAAATATTAATTCTTTATACTATTAATTTTTTTAATACTAAATTGTTACCTTTTACTGCTGCGGATAAAATCATAATGATTTTTAATTAAATTTTAACAGCGCACTCGCGAATTTCTACGCTTGTTAAGCAACGCTAATCAAAAGAGAAATTAAAACATCAAACATTTTTATCACTCACAAATTCAAACAAATTATTAAATGAGTTTAGTTTAATTTTTTTTTTTTTTTTTTTTTTTTTTTTTTTAATTTCTAATTTTAATTTGCAAATTCAGACATTATATTTTCAAAAAATAAAATAAATATATATATATATATATATATATATATATATATATATATATATATATATATATATATATATATATATATATATATATATATATATATATATATATATATATATATATATATA
>SEYY01018368.1:175000-177500 GCA_009176605.1 Armadillidium nasatum
TATTATTATCATTATTATTTATTATTATTATTATTATTATTATTATTATCGATTATATATTATTATGATCATTTCTTGAAATAGATATTTGACAGAGAATTATCAAGGCAAGTACGCATTTCGTTTGTCATGTTAGAATAATATTGGAGAGACTATACATACATATACATACATACATACATACATACATATACATACATATTCAAACATAACATATCATTAACATATATATATATATATTACTATATATTAAAATAATAATATATATATTATTAGTATTATATAGTATTTTATTATTATAATTAATTATTAGGATTATTATTATATATTGATATATATATAATTTAAATATTATATTATTAAATTATGTGCTTATTATTAATTATTATATTATTATTAATTATTGTTATTTATTATTATTATTATTTATTTTTATCATTACAATTATATATTATTATTATATAATTAGTTATTATTATTAATTATTAATTATTATAATCATTAATATTATTAATAATTATTATTATTATTAACTTATTAAAATTATTTAAATTATTATTATTAATTATTATTATTATATTATTATTATTATATATTATTATTATTATTATTATTATTATTATTAAAATTATTATTATTTATTATTATTATCATATTATTATTATTATTATATATTATTATTCATTATTAATTTGATCTTTATTTTTATTACGAAGAACTCTTCTATCTGTCAGATATATCTATATCAAAGATTCCACGAAAGATCATTGTAAGTTTAATTAATAAATGTGTCCATCTCAATAAAGAAGTAGGAAAATATTATTAGAAATAATATTTGTAGCAGTAGTAGCAGAACTTCGTAATATTATTATTTTAATATCAATATATGAGGGAGTTTTAAACATTTTAAATTACTTCCGTTTAGCATTAATAATATCAAATTCACAGTAATAGTAGTAGTATTAGTAATGATAATAATAGGAACAGTAATAGTTGTATTAACAGTAAAATAATAATAGCAATAGATGTACAATCAATAGCAGTAAGAGTAATTGAGAAATTCCTAAAATTATAAGTATTTAATTTCTTGTTCATTCATTTCGAAGATGGTAGTAGTAGTAGTAGTAGTAGTAGTAGTAGTAGTAGTAATTGCAGAATCAATAACAACTTTGTTAATAGTAGTAGTAAATGAAGAAGAGAAAGTTATTATAGTAAATAAACCAGTAATAATAAAAGTAATAGTATTAATATTGTAATAAATAAAGTTAGAAATAGTATAGTAGCAGGTGTCTAAATGCAAATAAGATAATAATAATAATAATAATAATAATAATAATAATAATAATAATAATAATAATAATAATAAAAATATCAGTAATAACATCAATAAAAGAGTGAGATTTCTAAACATTTTATTAATTTTTATTTTTAAATTTCTGATTAAAAATTATTTTAAACATTTGGAAAAAATATTTTATTTTTAACACAAACTTTTAAAATTCAGTATATTGTTTATAATTATTATTAATTATTATTATTATTATTATTATTATTATTATTATTATTATTATTATTATTATTATTTATTATTATTATTTATTATTATTATTATTATTATTATATTATTATTATTATTATTATTATTATTATATATTATTATTATTTATTATTATTATTATTATTATTATTATTATTATTATTATTCATTCTGCTTTTTTTTTTTTGCTTAAATATTAGAATAATTATTAACCAATATTTAAATATTTTCTAGATTTAAACTTTATTTATTTTCATTTCTTGGTTTCCCTTACTAGCACATACATACATACATACAAATGCACGCACGAACATAAACATACACACACACACTTTATATATATATATATATATATTATATTTTTTTTTTTTTTTTTTTAGTCTCCTCCGGTGGGCAAAGGCCAGGAGGCCTACCAAATTCCACCGGAGTTGGGAAAAATTCTATTATCATGGTCGATGTTGGCCGACGTGTCCAGACACACGGCGTTTGAAAGTATGCAAGTCAAAGGAAGTTGGGAAAACAGATGAAGGGAGTGTGTTCCAGACTTTACCAGTAGAGTATATGTAAGACTGAGCATAGCGGTTAAGTCTGGGGTCGGAGAGTTGGACAGAGAAAGGATGAGAATGTGTAGAAAGGCGTGTCGCACGAGCTCTTCTCAATGGAGGAGGTATGCAACGAGAGAGTTCAGAAGAGCAGTGTCCGTTGTAATAGCGATAGTAAAGAGAGAGTGACGCAACAATTCGACGGGCAGAAAGAGATTGTAGAGAGTTAGTAAGAGCAGGAGAGTTGATGAGACGAAATGCCCTTGACTCCACCTTCTCTAAGAGAGCTGTATGTGTGGAACCACCCCAGATGTGCGAAGCATACTCCATACAGGGACGAACAACACCCCTATACAGAGCAAGCAACTGGGGTGGCGTGAAGAAATTCTGAAGGCGCCTCAGAACACCCAACCTCTTAGAA
>SEYY01018368.1:182500-185924 GCA_009176605.1 Armadillidium nasatum
AGACACACACACACATTTACCAAAAACAAATCATTTCCCTACTTCAAAATAATACTAGAAAAATTAAAATTAATATAAATAAGATTATATCCTATTAATCCCTCAAATATATTCAAATATGTCCATCTTAGATTCGAATTATTTTTATTGATCTTATATTCAGAATTTATTTGTTTGTTCTATATTCAAAAAATATATTTTCAACCTACATATTCGATTACTACATATTCAAATGTTAAATATGTATTCAAATATAATTCATCTTACATTTGAATTATATACATTCAACTTACACAAACACTCAATTAATATGTATTTAAAAAATATTAAATCTATATTCAAATATATTCACTTTGAAGTCAAATTGTTTATATTTTTATTATTAAATTATATATATATATATATATATATATATATATATATATATATATATATATATATATATATATATATATATATATATATATATATATATATATATATATATATATATATATATATATATATATATATATATATATATATATTATATATATATATATATCCAACATATTAACCTTTTACTCAAAATTATAGTCAAATTATATTTAAATCTTATATTCAAATTATGCATATTCAAACATATCAAGGATTTATTCAAATATATTCATCTTACATTTCAATCACAAAAATTCATCTTATATCCAAAATAAAAATATTCATTTTGCACAGGTAATCAACTAATTCATATTCAAATATGTTAAAAGTAAAATCACATGTATTCGTATTATTTTAAATTTTAAATATTCATGTATTTTAAAACTATTATTCATTACATATATTATATATATATATATATATATATATATATATATATATATATATATATATATATATATATATATATATATATATATATATATATATATATATATATATATATATATATATATATATATAGTGTATATATATTTTATTTATATATACATAAAATAAAATAAAACCACATTATCCGTAGAGTGAAATTTTACAGTTTCAAGTCTGCTATTGGTGATTAGAACCATGACTTTTAAGCTGGTAAGAAAAGATTTTTACCTCTATACCACAACAGAACAAAAGGAAATTGCATTGAGAAAGCTTATGAACATCCGCTATAATTGCTAACTTAAAAGACCCCCCCCTGACTACACTGCTCTGAGATAGTCATCATGGCGGGTGCTCAGGAGCTTTCTCAATGCGATTCCCTTTTGTACTGTCGTGGTATAGAGGTAATATTCTATCTTACAACCTCAAGGGCTAAGGTTCGAATCCCCAAAAAACGGAATTGAAATTGCATATACATATATATATATATATATATATATATATATATATAATATATATATATATATAATATATATATATATATATATATATATATATATATATATATATATATATATATATATATATATATATATATATATATATATACTATTATCAACTAGATTTTCAATAAATATATTTTCAAACATATTAAATATATATTCAAATATATTCACATTATATTTAAATTTTACATATTTACCTTACCCAAAGAATCACTGAAAAATAAGATAATATCTCTAAAAAAAGCAGTGTTAAAACTATTTATGTGCTTAGTTCTAAATCTAAAGTGGACTAGACTAATGAGACCGAAGTGACGACCTAGACGACTAAAACTCAAAATCGTAGCAAGCGAACACAGTGATAAACGTGGAGCCAACATGAGAACTGTATAACACACCCTTACTTTTGAAGACGTCCTCCGCCCATGGTTCCTCCTCATCAGGCGTTGTGGATTCGGAAGAGGAGAGGAACCCGTTAACACCGTCTTTATCATTAGGGTAGCTATAAGCTGTATAAAATATAATATATTACTTGATTTTGAATATTTATATATATATATATATATATATATATATATATATATATATATATATATATATATTATATTATATATATATATATATATATATATATATATATATATATATATATATTTATATTTATATTTATATATTTTTATATTTTATATATATATATACTATATATATATATTATATATATATATATATATATATATATATATATATATATATATATTATATATATTATATATATATATATATATATATTATATATATATATATATATATATATATATATATATATATATATATATATATATATATATATATATATATATATATATATATATATATATATATATATATATATATATATATATATATATATATATATATATATATATATATATATATATATATATATATATATATATATATATATATATATATATATATATATATATATATATATATATATATATATATATATATATATATATATATATATATATATATATATATAATATATATATATATATATATTATATATTATATATATATTTATACAAATATTAATTATAAATTATATAATTTTAATTATCCATTTGAACAAAAATTTTAAATTTTATTTTGATGTAAAATTAAAAACTTATATATATATATATATATATATTATATATATATATATATATAATTATATATATATATATATATATATATATAATATATTATATATATATAAAATACTGTTTTATCACAATCATCATCATAAATGCTATATACGGAGGATCACGCACGAACACGAGAAGATACAAAAGGGCAATATGTAATTTTTTAGGTTTTATAAGATGTAATTTTTAATGTTATTTCCTAAAAACCTGAAATTATTTTCCTCTGCCAATAAGTTATGAACTAAAGAATGAATACAGATTACTTTTAATCAATCAAGAAAACCATAAATTAAGGTGCAATTGATCATCAGACATTGAGAAAGGTTTCCAGTTGATTTATAAGTAATATTTTATCATCCTTTTTACGAGCTTGGTTATACATACACTTCATTTTAAAAATAGTAATTTGACAGTCATGGATGTCTACACACTTATACTAAATATGTTCTGAAGGCCCTTCAGAACACCCAAGCTCTTTCGAAATTCTTAGAGAAAGAGAGTAAGTGTCAATCTTTTCAGATATATCACGTGAAAAGAAAATGATAAAAATATTACGAATATAAGAAGGTTTGAGATGTGTATTTTTGAAGGTATTGATTGAGAACTACTCGTAAGACAAGTCTTTCCACACTGCCTCACGCTTTCTCTGTGTAACTCACTGATCCCAGATTTAAATGCCATGCTCAATCTTATATGTAATCTAGTGGCCAATTCTGGAAAACACACTTCATCTATTTTCCTAACCACCTTTCGACTTTGCAAGTTTACAAACGTCAAGCATCACGGCAGGCCAGTCAGTTAATTTAGCTATGATTCATATATATATATATATATATATATATATATATATATATATATATATATTATATATATATATATATATAT
>SEYY01018370.1:0-2500 GCA_009176605.1 Armadillidium nasatum
TTAAAACTGGATTTTCCTAGGAAAAACTAGTTTTATTATCTTTTGGGTTAGGTTAGGTTATCTATAATTGGTTAAAGGAGATAATTAAATACTAGTTTTTCCTGGGAAAATCAGGTATTAACTAACTCAGGTTTTTACGGTAATATATATATATATATATATATATATATATATATATATATAATATATATATATATATATATATATATATATATATATATATATATATATATATATATATATATATATGTATATATCCTTTTGTGGGAAAGGAGAGAGGCCTACCAATTTCCACCAGAGTTGGAGAAAAAGTTGGAAATTTGTCCATCAATTGGCCGACATGACCAAATACAAGGCGTTTAAAAGTGTACAATTATTATATATATATATATATATATATATATATATATATATATATATATATATATATATATATATATATATATATATATATATATATATATATAACCCTTACACTGTTTCCACCAGAATTGGGAAAAAGTCAATACATTAATGAAATTAATGGTCACTATGACCGGAGATTCAGAGTTTGAAAGGGTGCAAGTCAAAGTGTATAGGGAAATAGAAGACGGAAGAGTGTTTCAGTCTTTACTAGTGAACCACAAGTACGAATGAACAAACTGGTTAGGGCTGAGGTCTATGAAAAATATATTACTCCTTCTATAACTTAAAAAAAACTCTACGATTTGCTCAACTTCGTCTCCCGAACACGACTAACTTTTCATTCCCATTCAATCTAAAATTTTAATTATCATTTAAATCAGGAGCCTCACCCATTTTTTGTTTGTGAATCTCCTCAGTCTAAACTTTACTTATGCGTACCCCCATATATTCATATGTAATATTTCTAAATTAAATAAATAAATTTTTCCTTGAGTCCATCCTCAAAGCTTCTGTGGTCCCCGGTTCGGGGTTCATATGGAACCTGGTTTGGAAATACTGATTTAAATAAATTCCAAGTAAAGCAACAATAGTTGAATATCTTTTTTTTTATTTATTGTTTGTTTGTTAAAAATTTTTTTGAATTGAATTTAACTTCATTATATAATTTTTTTTTTTTTAAAATATATATTTTGCGATTTTGAAATGAAAAGCATTGCTATCAGAGGCAGCAGCTGCGCCTTCAAAAAACTCGCTACGCATCATTTCTTTACTCGTAAATGCAGCTGAACTTTTCAAATGACTCGCGATTTTAAAGATTCATGACTCATGACTCATGACTTATGACGTAATTCATGACTCACGACACTTTTTGTTTCTTTTTTGTTTCTCCAGTTTTTAACTTTGTTCTACATGCCATTTTCTTTTGGACATCAATAAATGATTCTTTTTAAAATAGTCTCTGGAAAATCTAAACCATACTTATATATTAAATAATAATAATAATAATAACAATAATAATAATAATAATAATAATAATAATAATAATAATAATAATAATAATAATAATAATAATATAATAATTTATAATAATAATAATAGTGTAACAAAACCTTTTTTCACTGGATTATTATTATTATTAATATTGTTATTTGTATTATTATTATTATTGTTATTATTATTATTATTATTATTATTATTATTATTATTATTATTATTATTATTATTATTATTATTATTATTATTATTATTATTATTTGTATTATTATTTGTATTATTATTATTATTATTATTATTATTATTATTATTATTTTATTATTATTACTATTACTATTATTTTTAATATTATTATTATTATTATTATTATTATTATTATTATTATTATTATTATTATTATTATTATTATTATTGAGTATACGGTTGAATTTGAAAGCTACAAAGCGAATGGTTATTGAAGGAGATCTCGTTCGTTCACTTTGTATTTGAGGCGCAACTTGATCGAAATTCAAGAGTAATCAAGAAGCGCCACGAAATCTCAAAGAGAATCTCTCGCTTGTGGCCAAAACGGATTTTCCTTTCTTTTTCCTTATGTTTTTCCCTTTCTTTTGTTTTATATTTGTTTGTCCTTCTTTTTCTTTGTCCTTCATTTTGTGTCTTTGTTACTTTTTTTTTGCGTAACTGTGGATTACATAAAGTTTCTGAAATGTTTTTTTGTTGGATTTATATTTGAGTATTTCGTTTTTTGCTAAAACGAAATTCTTTTTGTTTTTGTTTTTGTTTCCATTGTTTCTTTGTTTTATGTTTCTTGATCCCATTTTGGGTTTATATTTGTTTCGTTTTCGATAAATGGTGTTTCGTTTAATTCCTATTTTATGTGTGTTAATTCATTTTTATTGTCTTTATCTATTCTCAATTCTCTAAACGGTTTTTTCCACTGTTTTTTTTAATTTATTTATTTACTTTTTATGTTGCTTGACTCTCCTTTGTTCTGTTTTCACTAAATGTTGGTTCTTTAAATTTCTGTTTTATATTTGCAAGTTTTTTTTTTATTACCTAAATGTATTCTCATTTAGCCAAATGGGTTTTTTTTCATTGTTTT
>SEYY01018370.1:10000-17500 GCA_009176605.1 Armadillidium nasatum
AATTATTAGGTGTTATCTTCGGATGATAAACTCACTTTCAAAGAACATACCAATAGTCTTGTCAGCAAGCTATCATCTGCAAACTATGCATTCATAAAGATTAAAGACTCTGTTCCAAAATATATTATAAAAAACTTTTACTACAGTCTTGTCTATCCCCATCTACTCTACTGTTTGTCAATATGGAGTTGTGCAAGTGAGTACTTGTTACAACCTCTGGTAACTATGCAGAAAAAGATAATTCGGATATTATCAGGATCGCATAATTACTAAGAACATACAACTCTACTTTCGGTGATGCTGCTGCTGCTGCTGCTGCTGCTGCTGCTGATGATGATGATGATGATGATGATGATGATGATGATGATGATGATGATGATGCTGATGCTGATGCTGATGTTGCTTTAATTATCATACTTAGTACTATTAGTACTATTTGCTATTGCTATTGTTATTAAATTTGATTTTTTTTGCTATGTACCTATATATAAACTAAATAGATGATAATTTTTGATGTAGTGCATTTCGTTTATAAAAGATATTTACCTTTGTATGTAAATTTAAAATGTTTAAAAAAATTTGGATACATATGATGAATTCATCACCACAGAAGCCATTTCCAATTAAAAGAAAGCAAAAAATTTAATTTAAAAAATTTAAAACATATATTTGTATTCTTATTTTGTACACTACTATAAATTTTTTCCTTTTACCTGAAATAAAAGTTTTTATTTTTTATTTTTGATATTATCGCTATCACAAAGGACAGTGTTTTTCCGAGTTTTCCAGCGTCATACCTTCTCCTTCCAGTTGAGCTCCTTTCGATAAGTCTCTTTACACGGATTCACCCTTTTTTTATTCGAATATCTGATCTCGAATATAACAGCTATACTCATTTTTTTTGTGTACTTCACATATAATTTTTGTCTTTTAACATTTTTTCTTTATTTTACTTGCTTCCATTAATTTGCATATTTTTTTAAAAAATTCTGTGGAATCAGAGATAAGTAAATCTTTGGAATTATTACACTGTTTTATATATCACCAACTCTAATTGGTTCCTTGTGTTTATTACCGGCCCTTACCCACCGAATAATATATATATATATATATATATATATATATATATATATATATATATATATATATATATATATATATATATATATATATATATATATATATATATATATATATATATATATATATATATATATATATATATATATATATATATATATATATATATATATATATATATATATATATATATATATATATTATCTTTTTGATAAATCTGAAGCTTGAAAGTTAGCAATTAAAATTATAATTGCTAAAGTTTTTTTGATAAGTAATTGACAATCTCATTAACTATTCTTCGCTCTCTTTCACAGAACTGATTCAAGTCAAGTCAAGTCAAATTAAGTCAAGTCAAATCAAGTCAAGTCGAGGGAAGAAAACTTGAATTTATTCAAGTTTCAAATACAGAATTCATTAATGAGAGACCTTCATCACTTTCTTTAAAATAATAAAATTTTGATGTAAGAGTGAGTATTCATTTAATGTAGTATTCATTATTCATTAGTACAAGTATTCATGAATATTATATTCATTCATAAATGAAAATATGAATTTATGCGAATGCAAATATTCATGAATATTATATTCATTTACAAATGAATATATGAATTTAAACAAATACAAGTATTCATGAATATTATATTCATTTATAAATGAAAAATATAAATTTACACGATTAAAATTATTTATAAACTTTAAAAGTATGATGAAATAGATAACTATGCTATATTCCTTAAACACTTGATAATTCTTTATATTATATATATATATATATATATATATATATATATATATATATATATATATATATTATATATATATATATATATATATATATATATATATATATATATATATATATATATATATATATATATATATATATATATATATATATATAATATATATATATATATATATATATATATATATATATATATATATATATATATATATATATATATATATATATATATATATATATATATATATATATATATATATATATATATATATATATATATATATATATATATATATATTATATATATATATATATATATATATATATATATATATATATATATATATATAATATATATATATATATTATATATATAATATATATATATATATATATATATATATATATATATATATATATATATATATATATAATATATAGGGATGGAGCGATACCAAAATTTTACCGATACCGATACCGATACCGATACCTAAAAATTACCAGATACCGATACCGATACCGATACCTAAAGATATGCCGATACTACTACCGATACCGATACCGATACCGATACTTTACTCTTATCCAAAAATTTTGCCGATACCGATACCGATACTGAAAAGGTCGATACTGATACCGATACCGATACCGATACCGGTATCGGAAAATATGCCGATACTTGCCGATACCGATACCGATACCGATACTTCACTCCATCCCTAATATATATATATATATATATATATATATATATATATTATATATATATATATATATATATATATATATATATATATATATATATTATTATATATAATATATATATATATATAAATATATTATATATAATAATATATATATATATATATAATATATATATATATATATATAATATATATATATATATATATATATATATATATATATATATATATATATATATATATATATATATATATAATGCTTCGTGTTGAGCTTCGCAAGGGACATTTATTTTGTTTGTACTTGAGAAGCAATATTGAAGTCATGTTTTTATTTTTACATGGGCTCGGTCAGAGATTACAGAATTTTTTATTATTTATTGTTTTCTCATAGTATGTATGTATGTATGTATGTATGTATGTATGTATGTATGTATATATATGTATATATATATATATATATATATATATATATATATATATATATATATATATATATATATATATATATATATATATATATATATATATATATATATATATCTCGGCTCCGTAACTCAGTCGATCGAGCACTCGCCAAAGCAAGCGAGAGGTCCAGGGTTCGAGGCCAAGCAGGAACTGAAAATATGAGCGATTTCTCCTTGCGCTTAGCTATGAATGACTCAGTCGTTAAACGTGTACATCAGTGGAGTGATCTTGCCACTGATGGGAATAATCTCCGGCATCCGCGATAGGTCTGGCCCAGCTAGCGGTATCCTCCGTGGGCCCGTGAAACCCAAGGATCTTCCTCGAAAGATCCCACTGACAGGACGAAAGTCCTTCCATGGGGAAGATGATTATTTAAAAATTTATATATATATATATATATATATATATATATATATTATATATATATATATATATATATATATATATATATATATATATATATATATATATATATATTATATATATATATATATATATAATATATATATATATATATATATATATATATATATATATATATATATATATATATATATATATATATATATATATATATATATATATATATATATATATATATATATATATATATATATATATATATATATATATATATATATATATATATATATATATATATATATATATATATATATATATATATATATATATATTATTATACAATAACTTGCAATATATTACTACTACGGACTTCCTCTTTGGTGTAATAGTAATATATCAAACTCTGTTTCTTAAGAAGAGTAATAAATTATCAATTTCTTTTATAATAATTTAATATAATCCATCACAAGAGGTGACTTCTTTTGATTGAACAAATTCAAAAGAGTGAACCCATAAGATTTATATATTGCTTTATATATATGACCTAGTATTATTATTATTATTATTAATAATAATAATAATAATAATAATAATAATAATAATATTAATAATAATAATAATAATAATAATAATAATAATAATAATAATAATAATAATAATAATAATAATAATAATAATAATAATAATAATAATAATAATAATAATAATAATAATAATAATAATAATAATAATAATAATAATAATAATAATAGAAATAATAATAATAAATAATAATAATATTTTAACCTCTGTCTATTTATGGGATTGATTTTCATACTGACAATCTTATTTTTATTTTATAAGAAAGGTATAACAGATGAGTGTTATAATCATTATACGAGAAACAATCAAAAATATTCCTTATGGATAGTCTATATAAGGTACATTTTTGATTTTTTTTATAGTGTATGGGTCATAAAGATTTATGTATTATATTGTGATTCTATATATAGCTCTCTTCCTCTCTCTCTCTCTCTCTTTCATCTTATTCCTCCTCTCATTTCTTGCTTGATCTTTATCTTCTTTCACTCTTTCCCTCTCCCCTTCTTTATATATATATATATATATATATATATATATATATATATATATATATATATATATATATATATATATATATATATATATATATATATATATATATATATATATATATATATATATATATAATATATATATATATATTATATATATATATATATATATATATATATATATATATATATATATATATATATATATATATATATATATATATATATATATATATATATATATATATATAATATATATATATAAAGAGTATGTCGACCATTTTCCTGATCAGCTTTAGAAAGCCAACGATTTGGACATTAGTAAAAAAAAATAAATATATAAATAAAATTATCGATTTAAATGAACAAGACAAACAACTTTTCAAATGTGAAAAAACAAACGAAAATCTTGAATTTCAAACATTTTTCAAACATTTTCAAAAAAAATTTTTAAGCTATAATATTTTCAAACTTCAAATTTAAATTCTTTGCTCAGCAGAAATAAATCTATAACTAAATCTATAACTATTCTATCTTACATCCTTAATACAAATTTTAAATATTAATTCACATCCACCAAAATATTACGAGCTATCATTTTATTTGATGCCTCTCTTAAAGTATGAAATATATAAGCGATGAATTAATCGATAATAAATTAACTTTCTCAAGAACGCACGCACACACACACACGCACTCGCAAAAAAAAAAAAAAAAAAAAAAAAAAAAAAAAAAAAAAAAAAAAAAAAACACGAGACAGACTATAAATTTTCTTTAGCAAAGCTCATAAGATCTCAAGGTTTATCAAGGCTTAAAAAGAGTTCAAAACATACAGTATATTTATAATATATGTTTTTCACTACTAAATTTCTGTATATATATATATATATATATATATATATATATTATATATATATATATATATATATATATATATATATATATATATATATATATATATATATATATATATATATATATATATATATATATATATATTATCATTATTATATTTTATTATTATTATTATCATTATTATTTTTATTATTATTTTTATTATTATTATTATTATTATTATTATTATTATTATTATTATTATTATGATTATGATTATGATTATTATTATTATTAAATGTTTTACCTTTCCCTTCAAATTCTCTTAAAATTTTCTTCTAATTTAAATTTAATTTTGTTAATATAATTCTCGAGAACAACTTACAGAGAAAGTAAGAAGCAAAATTATATTTATTTACTAACTGATTTCGTCTGTAAACCTTAGAGGACAGCATCACAGTTTGGATTCTTAGAGATGAATGAATTTCTTAAGTAAAAATTAAGATTATAGATTATAAAATTAAGAAATATATTATGCTTAGTTTGAGAGGCAGTACATTAAACTTAATGTTAATATCTGGTTTGCAATTTTTAATATAATAATTTTCAGCTGTTTTTAATTTCTGCGTTTCAAAAGAAGAGTAAAGAATTTTAAATGATTCAGATATATCACATATAGTTGTTTTTCCCACGCTCAGTATTGAATTGCTCACAAATTTTACAATAATAATAATAAAAATAATAATAATAATAATAATAATAATAATAATAATAATAATAATAATAATAATAATAATAATAATAATAATAATAATAATAAATAATAAATAATAATATTATTATTATTATTATTATTATTATTATTATTATTATTATTATTATTATCATTATTATTATTTCTATTATTAATATTATTGTTATTATTGACGTTTCTCCCTCGGGTAATAAATGCTGGAGGCCCACATTCAGTCCACTAAAGTTAGGGAGGAATCCATAAAACAGTCGAATCAGAGATTATTATTTGTGTCTACAAAGGCTTAGAGTTACGTTCCTTTGTATATTAAATACTTGTAAAAACATTAATATTTACGTAACTTCGTTAGAGTTCCAAATAGGAACTTCGTAAGACGATTAAGATAAGCAAAATACTGATAATGTTTTATAGGTGAATGAATTCATCTCTGAGGGACAATAAAAAAGAAATTGTAGTGTCCAAAGTGGATAATAATAATAATAATAATAATAATAATAATAATAATAATAATAATAATAATAATAATAATAATAATAATAATAATAATAATAATAATAATAATAATAATAATAGATAATATAATAATAATAATAATAATAATAATAATAATAATAATAATAATAATAATAATAATAATAATAATAATAATAATAATAATAATAATAATATAATAATAATAATAATAATAATAATAATAATAATAATAATAATAATAATAATAATAATAATAATAATAATAATAATAATAATAATAATAATAATAATAATAATAATAATAATAATAATAATAATAATAATAATAATAATAATAATAATAATAATAATAATAATAATAATAATAATTGTTGTTGTTTAAAGCGTACAGTAGTAGCTACAGCTCACCAAAAAGTGTCTATACTGAGTTGAGAATCGACGTCAGGAGCAACTCCTAGACAAAACGGAAGGAAAGTTCGGCACAAAAGAGTCAAATCTTGAAGATCTGATTTAGTGATCTGAGGAAAGCAAAAATGTTCACATCATTGAAGTGAGGTGATTCCGACAACATATAAGGAAGGCGATGGGGATAAGGCAAGGAAGATAAATCAATTTTGACAACTAAAGGAGTTATGGCAAGAGGTGAGGGAAGAATTTTCATATCTTGAGAGAACGTATTGGGGTGCCCATCAGTGTTTCATAGGGAGTCCAAATTTGTGACAGACACCTAAAATATCTCCTCGGGTGAGGGACGTAAGGACGAACCAAGTGGATGGTAAACCAGATTTTCACCTTAGTAGGAAGAAACGGCAGGTTAAAGATGAGGAGGAGTATAGGATTCGACACAGTGGGGGTCTCCTTTTGTGAAGGGAACGGATAGACATTCGTAACAAGTAGATGTCGCTTTTGGAAATGTTGAAGAATGTATTCCTTAGTACCCATTCTGATCTCGGGTGCAAACACCGTTCCTTTGGCTTTGTTGAGAATTTCATCGAGCTTAGAAATATT
>SEYY01018370.1:30000-40000 GCA_009176605.1 Armadillidium nasatum
GAGAGTCATGAATTCAATGGTTCGGAAAGAAAAAACATTAGGTCGTTGAAGATCGAACAAGATAAGGCGGGAACGATGAAGATCGAACATGAAGAGGAGGGAGAAATGAAGATCAAATAAATAGAAGAGGGAGCGACATTGTGAGCGTGTATTATTCTTCCAGTTTCTTCTAATATCGATATAATTATATCTAATTTCAATTTTGAGCCATTTTTTAAAGATGGCAACTTATAAAGCTTACAAAAATCTTCTTTTGAACAACTAAACTAAAAGAAATACCAACTTCGTACAAAGCTTACAATTTTTTTTTTTTTTTTTTTTTTTTTTTTTAAGGGAAATGGAGTATTAAACCGAAAGGAAATAGCGACTTTAGCGACATTTTATTTGATAACATGTAAAGTTGGGTTAAGGAGCCGTAAGCAGGAATCGTAAAAAAGTAAAAAAAATTTTTTTTATTTTTTTTATTTTTTTTTTTTTTTTAAATTAAAGAAATTTTTTTAATTTAATAATTAAAAATATATTAATATATAATTATATAATTAATATATATATATAATATATATATATATATATATATATATATATATATATATAATATATATATATATATATATATATATATATATATATATAATATTCGACACCATTATTTAGAAGAATTAAAAAATTTATTAGGTTTGCAGTAATTTGAAAAACCTTCATAATAATGGGTAATTAATGGTATGCGATATTGAGGTATAGACTTTATTAAAATAATTAATACTGGAAGCATGATAATAGTAATAAATAATAATAATAATAAAATAATAATTAAAATAATAATAATTATTATTATTATAATCATTTTTTTTTTTTTTTTTTTTTTTTTTTTTTTTTATTTATTATTTTTATTATTAATTTTAGTTAATATAACATTAAAATAATAATAATAGTAATATTTATTATTATTTAATTATTTTATAATAATAATAATAATAATAATAATAATAATAATAATAATAATAGGGTCAAGAATACGTAAACACTTCCACAGATCATTTGTAGAATATAAACACTTCTAAGAAATCGGGGGATTAGAACTCCCCTTTTTAAGGTTTAGGAAATAAAGCTATTTCCTTTTCCCTCCCTCCTTTCCCCCTCTCTTTCGTTTCTAAAACATCCGTAATTTGATTATAAAATAATTATATTAATTATTTTATAAAGTTCAAAATTAAAAAAATTAAAAAATAAAAAAAATTGGTAAAAATCTTATTTTTAATATTCTATTTAATTTTTATCTCTTTTTTCTTCAATTTCTTTTTAAACATTTCACTGAATATGATTTCCTATATTCATATCTGAATATTATTTCTTTTTCTTCATTTCTGTCAATCAAAAAGTTATCAATGCAATGGTCATTTGGTCCACCAGCGATATTAAATCATTTTTGTGGTCGTTGCTTTTGGTCATTTTGAATTTCCTTTATGACTCACCCTAGTTATAGATTAGTCTCGGCTCTCTCATTCATTATAATCATTATATTCTAGACATTTTTCTTTTGCAATGATAAATTTTATCAAATTTATCATTTTCTTCCTTATGTTATTTATTTTTTACTTTGGTGCTTAATATTTATCTTTTCAAAATTTATATCTTATTTTTTTATTTTTTTTTTTTTTATTTTTTTTATTTTTTTTTTTGAGGGATGAGGGATGGGTTTTTTTTTTTTTCATCTAGTAAAAATTTACGTTTGATTTTTTTTTTTTTTTTTGAGGGATGAGGGATGGATTTTTATTTTTATTTTTTTTATGTAGTAAAAATTTAAGTTTGATATTTTATTTTTTTTTTTTTTTTTGTAGTTTTTTTTTTTTTTTTTTTTTTTTATTTTATTTTTTTAAATTTTTTTTTTTTTTTTTTTTTTTTTTTTTTTTTTTTTTTTTTTTTTTTTTTTTTTTTTTTTAATAGCATTTTAAAAACTAGAATTAAAATTAAACTTTTTTTTTTCTTGTTTTTTTTTTTTAAATAATTAAATAAAATTTTTTTTTTTTATTTAAAACTATTTTAAAAATAAAATAAAAACATTTTATTTTTTTTTTTTTTTTTTTATTTTTTTTTTTTTTATTAAATTTTTTTTTTTTTTTTTTTTTTTTTTTTTTAAAAAATTATAATAAAAAAATATGGTAATTAATTAAATAAAATTAAATATACAAAAAATAAACAAAAAAAAATTTTTAAAAATAATAAATAAAGAAATTAAAAAAAAAAAAAAAGAAATTAAATTTAAATTATATATATATATATATATATATATATATATATATATATATATATATATATATATATATATATATATATATATATATATATATATATATATATATATATATATATATATATATATAGGGTGGTTCCACTATCACATACTTTTATACTGTCTCTATTACAATGCAAAAAGTTAATATAAGCTAATATAAAAGTTTTTGTCCCATACTTCCCACCTTGAGGAGGGCTCTTGTGAATTTTATTATTTCTGCTCTTCTTTAATAAATGTATTGTTCATCTGGATCGAATTGTTGCCCTCTAACACGTAAGTCACTCAGTTTACCTCTGTTTGTGTAAATTGTTAAAATAATTATTTCAATAGGTGTATTATCACAGAGAGCTCGTCCACCTCTTTTAATAATGAATGTTTTTAACATCTTTTATTCTACACTAAACCCATTTTCCTTTGTACCATTTACTACTCTTATTCTTTCTAATTTAAGTGTCTTTTTAAGCATTCAGAACGCCATGAATCAGGGCGTGTTGACTTTTCACCTATTTTATACCTTGGTTTCCCCCTTTTCTTTGGTTGCTGACGTTGGGGTTCCGCCCCTTTTCCCCAACAGTCTACATAAAAAAAAGAAATATTGGCTATAGAGAAGGATTAAATTTAATAGTACATACTATTAAATTTAATAGTGTTATATTAAAGCTGAAGTATTATCGTTTTTATTATTATTATTATTCTAATTTCTTTCTGTAAGGACGTATGGAACGTCAATTACTTTTATTATTCTTAAAGAAAAATGAAAAAAAAAAAAAAAAAAAAAAAAGTTTTTCCATTACAAATATGATTTGCCTCTTTGCAAAAGTTTTCTTCATACCACGTGACCATTACACAATAATGGGAAGAAATACGTGCGAGTGATACACTCCTTCATAAAACGAGAATTTAACTCATTATAAAGGGAAAAACAATACTAGTAAATGTCTTCCGAAATGAAGATAAATAATTAAGTAAACAGTGCGAACCTGAAACTCTCTCTTTGAATGAGAATTTATAGTTATTTTTATCAACGGTTAAAAAGAGAAGTGAGTAGAGAGTATATTGAAAGAGGAACAGAAAGAGATGAAGAGAGAGAGAGAGAGAGAGAGAGAGAGAGAGAGAGAGAGAGAGATGAAGAGAGAGAGATAGAGAGAGGAAGATGGAGAGAAAAGAAAGATAAAGAGTGGGAGAGGGAGAAAGAGAGGGGTAAAAGATGAGTTTTGCAAGCGGGTAGGGAAATACGTAGAGAGTAAGTAGAGAGAGAACGTAAAGAGAAAGAGAGTGGGAGAGGAAAATAGAGAGAAAGAAGGAGGGAGGAAAGAGAGAGAGAAAATGAAAGATGTAAAGAGATACATAGAGAGAAAAAACATAGAATGATAGGAAAGGAATGTATATAAAGAGAGAGAGAGAGAGAGAGAGAGAGAGAGAGAGAGAGAGAGAGAGAGAGAGAGAGAGAGAGAGAGAGAGAGAGAGAGAGAGAGGGAAAGGGGAAAGAGAGCAAAGAGATGGGAAAGAGGAAGAAATCGATATTCGTAGACTTGAATTTTTGAAAGAGATTTTCTCAACTTAAAATTCGATTTCAAATCCTAAATGATTCCAACACCAAATGTCACCCATGGATATAAACACACATGGCATGTATGTTTGCATGAATGTGTGCCTATATGAATTGTACATTTATCATACATGCAAAGACCTTGTAGTCTACATATGCTTACAAGAATTTAATGCAACTACACATCTAATGCAAGCTCCATTAAGTAATTTTTCTCTTTTTGCTTTTAATAATCATATTAAGATTTATTTCATTAACCCATCCACACGACAGAAAGACCTTGTAACAACCAATAAAGCTTTCATGAGGCTATATATATATATATATATATATATATATATATATATATATATATATATATATATATATATATATATATATATATATATATATATATATATATATATATATATATATATATATATATATATATATGTAGTAGTACATGTAGTAGAAAGAAGTATCTTAAATATCAAGTTACATTGAATTACTCTTTAAAATTTGAAGTTGTTATTTAAAGTCCTAAAGAGAAGATCCTTTGAAGGGTCAAAGTCTCTTATTTATTTGTCCGGCGGAACCTTCATTCATTCTCTCAAACTTAATTAATAGATTAGAACAAGTGATTTTAAGTGACGTTTCAGTTGCTAAAACACTGAGCAATGGATCACATTACAATTATATATATATATATATATATATATATATATATATATATATATATATATATATATATATATATATATATATATATATATATATATATATATATATATATATATATATTGTCTCGTCCGTGGCATAAAGATAGTGATTAATGACTGACGCGTTTGAAGAAGCCCGAATGAATTGAAATTTCGAGGAGTTGAAAACCACCCAATTTTCTTTGATCCAATTTAAAATAGATAAAGATCTAAGGTCAGTTGTTTCAAGACCGTCTTACAATCATCTATTTGCGACAAGTATAGGAAAATGATGCTTTCGAGACGAAATAAAAGATAGATGGAAATATTGCCACGATAAATTTAAAAGTAGTTGGAATGTCATTACAGAAAATAAGCGCAAAAGTAGAATCAAGAACTGAACATTAATGAACAGAACAATTGATTATTTTAAAGAATGAACAATGGCATTCTACTTAAAAAGAAATATTACATAGTGATGGATAACGAAATAGGGTATTTAGAAATTCAAACTTGTATTAGACTCCATCAAGTGCTCTCGATAAATTCAGCTCTGCACTAAAAGATTAACCGAAATGCTTTAAAGCGGATAATAAAGAGTTAAAAGAAGGAAAGAATATCACCAATGAAACTATATTGAAATTCTGAGATAAGTTCCAAAAAATAATATTTTTCCTTTTTGGAATAGGTTAATCAACACACTCTTCCAGCACTAAGATATTTTGTAGTTGATAGGAGACGAAACAGTTTAACAAGACAGGGAACAAACTTGGAACAAGTTTCGATAACTACAAGTGGAATGCCACCAAGATAAAATAACATTTTAGAAATCATCTAAGAGAAAAGTCACTTCTTAAGAACAAATTACAAAATTAAGAATATAAGTTTTGGAGGAATGAATAGGAGGATAAATAAGACTCGAATCGTTATACTGGAATAAGAGGCAGAAGTTCAAGAGAAGAGTTCAGCTTTAACAGATGTGGAACTGTCAGAAGTATCAAGAGGAATAAAAGAGAGAAAAAAAAACAAAGTCATAGTCAATATTTTTACCTTAGTTACAGAGAGAGTGGGAAAGATATTGAACTTGGGTATGAAAACTACACACTCTGAGGAACCTTCCAACTGAAGCAGTTATCAATCCAATTCAAGTCAAAGAATTTCAATAGCAAAGATCTTGGTTTTAACATTGTTAAGTAATTTAGGATAGTTGGTTGTTTATGAAATGCAAAAAAAAAGTAGCAAGGTTGGAAAATGAACAAAAGTTATAAAGTGGAAGAATGAGAGAAACAAAATCAATATCATGATGACAAACAATGTCGTTGCACACAATTGCATAAGATTAACCTTCAAATGAAAATTAAATATGCAGATCGTATAGAGAGCAAACAATGATATGTTTTAGGAATTGTTCAGATATTTGTTTCAGGTTAAGAAGTAGTTTGGACCAGAGAAAAAGAGATAGTAACTCAAGAAAGTAGAAGTAATAATAAAAGTAACGAAAGTATATATACTTAGAAGTATAATAAAAGTAACGAAAACATATAAACTGATTTAGGAGACACTGCATCAGATAAAGTAGGTAGTTTCAAAGTTACACCAACTACACCATACTCTATGTTGAAATTCTTTGACTAGAACTGGATTGATAATGTCGAAAAGTGGGCTGGAGATAAATTCCATGTAAGTGAGACGTGAAAAGACCGATTTTTGAAGTTACAGTCCAACATAGCACTGACTAAGTTTTTTTTTTCTTTTCCCTAACACACATCATATATTCATACAAACAGTGTATTGTACAGGATAACTGTTATATATATATATATATATATATATATATATATATATATATATATATATATATATATATATATATATATATATATATATATATATATATATATATATATATTCCCCTCGCAACACAATTAATATATATTTTTAAAAGGGTAAGAAAATAAATGAATACTTTTAAAAAAAAAAAATAAAAAAATAAAAATGCAAAAAGGAAAAAAATTAAAAATAAATTAGAAAAATAAAAACGAGATAAATAAAAATATATTTAAAAGCGGAGTTCTGGAGTCCAGACCTCAAAAATGCAATAGAAGTTCCTGGAACTGCGTGCTGGAATTTTCATTTGCGAAGTACGGTCAGAGGGCCGCCCTTTATTTTTTATTTTAATTTAATTGTTCTAGAATAATGTATTATTATTATTATTATTATTATTATTATTATTATTATTATTATTATTATTATTATTATTATTATTATTATTATTATTATTATTATTATTAGTATTTCGCTATTATTATTATTGTTATTATTATTATAATTATTATTATTATTATTATTATTATTATTATTATTATTATTATTATTATTATTATTATTATTATTATTATTATTATTATTATTATTGTTACATTATTATTATTATCATTGCTACGAATGAACGTATATATACATCTGGCAAGTTTATATATCTTGTAGTATATATATATATATATATATATATATATATATATATATATATATATATATATATATATATATATATATATATATATATATATATATATATATATGTAAAAAAAATTGAGTTTCCTTACAATTTTAATTAATGTTTTTAATATATGAATAAAAAAAGTAATTTAATAATTTAATCTTCAATAGAGTTGACACTTTCCGAATAAAGTTAAAAAAAAAGACAGATTTTATGCAAATTTCAATAATTATTCAAATTAATTGCCTTTATATATATATATATAATATATATATATATATATATATATATATATATATATATATATATATATATATATATATATATATATATATATATATATATAGATAGATAGATAGATAGATAGATAGATAGATAGATAGAGAAAAAATCTAAATCTTCCCTTTTAAATCATTTTTCGGTTAGTGAAGACATAGCATACAGCGACCCTCTCCAGCTTAACTTGGTGAAAATATGCAATATGAAAGAGTTTATGCAATGTTATTCTTTAATACTTACGATATTTTTAGATGTTATTTTTTTATGGTATTATTGGAAAACATGGATTTCTTTCGCCGTAAGTAAGGAAAAAAATTATACTTCTCAAATTTCTATTGACCTTTTAAAAATAAATACCGAAACGTTTGTTTCTGGCAACGATAAGTCAAAGAAAGGGAATTAAAAACGATCTCTTCTCCTTTTATAAAATATATATTAGTATTTTTTTTAAAAATTTTATTGAATGTTATTATTTTCCAAAGAAATGTACTTTAATTAATTTATTCAAATCGTTTCTATTTTCGGCATATTTTGACAAGGTCTTTATTTTACAGCTAAGGAGATAAAAATGTGTAAAATGTAATGAAAGTTTCAGAATCATTCGTTTAGATTTTTTTACACATCACCATCGCTCACGGGCAGAGCCATATTCAAGGAGGGGAGTTAGTCTTTTGTTTCAGTATACGTAACTGAAAAGCAAAAGCATTCAAAGATTACCTTCATATTGACCAACTGCGTCAAAACCTCCACAACTAAGCCAGAAATTACTTATAGCAGCATTCCCATTTTAGGTCCAAATTATGTGTTTATTGATATATAGAAAAAATTAATTGATGGTGCTGCTTACTGTATCTTAGTTGATCTGCTTTTTAGATTTATCTTAATTACGAAAAAAATCATTTAGAGAAAAAGTTACTATGTAAGCTTAGAAAATTTTTTCCTTTTACGAATGTAACTCTAAAACACTTGTTTCTCTTCAGATAATTTTGGAAACAAAGAGTAAAGTTAAAAAAAAATTATTGATGGCATCAAGTTAGAGAAAGATTCAGATATATCGAAATTACTCTTCCCAGTCGTGAAATGGCACTCAAATGGGACAAAGGAAAATATGTATCTCCATCGTCTAGTACGAGGCACTTAACTCTACCTCGCAAATTTCCAAAGGGAAAGATGTAATTAAAAAAGTGGGCCATTATTTAAATTGAATTGACATTGGCATTATGCGGAAGTGACACCCCCCCAAGGGGAAAACTACGTTTTCGAACTATACCCATTCAAGACAATCCAAAATAAATTTTTGTTCGAAATTCCATGCATATTTTGAACATACCATTCGTTTAAATTTATTTTTACAAAAACATTTCAAAACAAAGGCTTTAGATGCTTCATACCAAAAGTCTTTGGACAATACAGACATGAATGAAACTATGAAAGAAGAAGCAATAAAACCACCTACTGTTGCCAATTGATAATTCATGTTATTCTTTATAATATTAAAAATGGGTATTATAAATGTAATATTAAAAACGAAAATTATCTTTTGAATTGAATAAATCAACAGAAGAGTATCAGATGATGAAGCAATTTTAACATCATATATATATATATATATATATATATTATATATATATATATATATATATATATATATATATATATATATATATATATATATATATATATATATATAATATATATATATATATATATATATATATATATTTATATAATATTTATAAAATGAATAATAATAATATTTACCGTAAAAAAAAAGACATGCAATTTATAGATACAATGCACTAATACAATGAAAATGCAATTCGTATTTTCATTTAAAAGATGCAAATCTATTGTGAAAAAGAAATCTTAAGACAACAAAAAATAAATATACAAAAGGAGTAAAAGAATATAAACTAATTTTTAGATGGAGAGTAATTATTAAAACTAAAATTTAAATGAAAGAGACTTAAACTCTTTAACTTTACAACGCGATGACGATGCTTTATCTATTTTCTAAAGTTTTCTTTAAAGAAGATGTTAAAAGGAAGCTTACTACTACAATATAGATCTTTGTAGATCCACTATCGCTAAAAGAAGTGAAGTTTTCGAATCTTGAGTGCAAGTTAGGAATATCAAGGCACCTCAAGGCACCTTCATCTTCCCTTTCATCTCTTTTGTGTGAAGTTTTTTGCCACCTTTTGTGTGAGGTCCTTTGCCATTTTTGTGTGAGGTTTTTTGCCATCTTTTGTGTGAGGTCCTTTGCCATTTTTGTGTGAGGTTCTTTGCCATCTTTTATGTGAGGTTCTTTGCCATCTTTTGTGTGAGGTTCTTTGTCATCTACTATTTTACATCTTCATCACTTTAAAGCTTGTGACTACATTCATTTGAGATAATTTTGTTATTTTTGAACTATAGTTGTGGAATTTTTCTTTTCTAACGACATCTCCTCGAAAAGTGCTGTTCTCGACATGTTTCCAAAATGTAGACTGAAGCAATGTGCAGTGATTGATTTTTTGCATGCCGAAGGTGTACAGAATGCGGCTGAAATTCTTCGTCGTTTGCTCGAGGTGTATAGAATGGACACTATGGATGTTAACAAAGTTGGTCAATGGGTACGTAAAGCAACTCTTTCCAATACAGGTGAAATGTCGGAACAAAAGAAAACAAGAAACAATGAAATGATAAAGGAAATCAAATCA
>SEYY01018370.1:50000-55000 GCA_009176605.1 Armadillidium nasatum
TTCATTTTTATTAGGAGGTGAACTTTTCTAGGTAGTTCCTACCTAGGATCCATGCGAGGGATCGATCCAACGCTTTAAAACATGTGACTCAATCACTCTAAAGTTAAACCACGGCAGTTATTGATGAAACTCAACAAAAAAGTATTTGTTAAAAAGCTGATGAAAAAAGTATTAAAACTGAAAATAAATTAAAAGAAATAAAAAAATAAAATAAAATGAATAAAACTTACAAATTATATTTAAAAATAAAATTAAAGTAAATAAAATTTAAGTAAGACGATTTAGTTTGAAGCTATAATATATATATATATATATATATATATATATATATATATATATATATATATATATATATATATATATATATATATATATATATATATAATATAATATATATAAAAATTAAAATAAAAAAAAAAAAAAAAAAAAAAAAAAAAAAAAAAAAAAAATTAAATTATAAAATAATAATAATAATAATAATAATAATAATAATAATAATAGTATAAAATAATAGCAATAATAATAATAATATAATATAATAATAATAATAATAATAATAATAATAATAATATTAATATTATATTATAATATTAACAATAGCAATAATAATAATAATAATAATAATAATAATAATAATAATAATAATAATAATAATAATAATAATAATAATAATAATAATAATAATAATAATAATAATAATAATAATAATAATAATAATAATAATAATAATAATAATAATAAAATAATAATATAATAATAATAAGCCCAAGACGTGCGCCATTTATTTTGACTAGAAAAAATTTAAGAAGTAAAAATTTTCTGAAAGTTTCCTCCAACTCCTTCAATGAGAGAGAGAAAAAAAAGAAAAAAAAAAAAAAAGAAATTTTTCCTTAAAATATTCACAGAATTTGAAAAACAAATTATTTATTTATTTATTGCAGCAAAAAATGAACACAAGATAATGAGCAACGAGAATAATACATATATATATATAATATATATATATATATATATATATATATATATATATATATATATATATATATATATATATATATATATATATATATATATATATATATATATATATATATATATATATATATAACAAGAGCATTAAAAATGTAGTATCGATTCTTTAGTAAGATAATATCATATTTCTCGCACGAGCTTTCAAATTAATTTAGTTAGAACGAATGAAAATTAAGTTAAACTGTAACTATCCTACGCCTTTTAATCTGTATGAATCTGAGCTTAGGACCATATATATATATATATATATATATATATATATATATATATATATATATATATATATATATATATATATATATATATATATATATATATATATATATATATATATATATATATAATAATAAATAATATAAAATATATAAAATAAAATAAATAAAATAAAAATAAAATAAAAATTATATATATATATATATATATATATATATATATATATATATATATATATATATATATATATATATATATATATATATATATATATATATATATATATATATATATATATATATATATATATATATATATATATATATATATATATATATATATATATATATATATATATATATATATATATATATATATATATATATAATAGAAGAATAGTGAAATATATAGCATTTCCGAAGGCTCTCTCGTGCAAAACATGTTTTCCTTTCAAAATAATGATAAATAATAATGGGTTAAAAATATGGTTATCGGTATTTCAAGTTGAAATTTATGGGGAAAAAATTCTATTTTTGAACTATTCTTTAAATTGTGATCTTGTTCTCATTCCATCACACTTATTATTTCCACTCCGTACAATTTATTACCTACACTTCCTTTCTATTATTCTTTTCTCTTACTTTCTCTCTCTCTCACACACACATAAACATATAACCTTTATTTCCTCCCTGTAAGATGGATATTTGCAATTCATCTTTTTCCTTTATTTCTATTTCAGACTTTACTATCAATTGCTTACCGCTCATCTTTTTTTCTCTTCTCTTCCTCCTCTCTCTTTCACACTCTCTCTCTCTCTCTCTCTCTCTCTCTCTCTTACATTCTCCCCTCTCTCTTTGCACCCTTCCCTCAGTTTCTCTCTTTCTATTACTTTCACTATTTCTACCACGTAATGTAATTGCAGCTTTTTCCTTCGACTTTTGGATTCTTTTCAGTTTATTCTTTTTCACTAAGGTTGGCCGAAGCAAAAGTGCGACGCCTTGCGGAAATATGTTGGGGTGAGATGTTTTGCGGTAAGATGTGTTGCATTGCGGTGAGGTGTGCTGCGGTGCAATGTGCTTCGAAGAGGTACGATGAGGTGTGGTATATAATTTAAGTTTCTTAGTGTGAAACGGTCGAAAAACTAAAAAAATAATGGTCAATTTATTAGTATTTATTATTTATTTAACATAGATACTATGGCAATGAAAAGCCTCGATTCAAGTTCAGTATTTTCATGTTGTTATATTACTTTGGTTGTTCTTATTGCACTTCTAATGTGTTCTATTATAACGTAGAAGTTTCATCAGGAAAAATACAGTAAAAAAATAAGATTCTTTTAAAATTTAAATACTGGTTTTATTGTCCGTAGACCTTTTCACTTTTTTTAAAATTTTATATAAAACTGAAACAAAATGAAATAACGTGGAGTCAAGAAGAGAGAGAGAGAGAGAGAGAGAGAGAGAGAGAGAGAGAGAGAGAGAGAGAGAGAGAGAGAGAGAGAGAGAGAGAGAGACAGACAGACAGACAGACAGACAGACAGACAGACAGACAGACAGACAGAGGCTATGTATGTGAGAGATGCACACTGAAGAAATGTATACTAATTATTGCAGCCTTAAACACGAAATCAGATTTAAAAAGAATTTTAATTAAGATTGTATTTTAAAAATAAAAATATTATACTTCTTTTCTAATAAAATTTAATAAAAAAAAAAAAAAAAAAAAAAAAAAAAAAAAAAAAAAAAAAAAAAAAAAAAAAAAAAAAAAAAATTATATATATATATATATATATATATATATATATATATATATATATATATATATATATATATATATATATATATATATATATATATATATATATATATATATATATATATATATATATATATATATATATATATATATATATATATATATATATATATATATATATATATATATATATATATATATATATATATATATATATATATATATATATATTTTACAGAACGCCACCGCTCACGGGCAGAGCCCTTTTCAAGGAGGGGGCACGCACACATGGAGAAGATTCATTTAAACATACACACCTAACGCACAGAGTGGAAGATTAAATACAGGAGGAAAAATGGATGAAGGTAGAGAGTTCCACAGAATAGAGGTGGCTGGAAAGAAAGAGGTACCACAACGGGCTAGCCTGGGATTTCCTACGTCCACACAAAATTGGTGAGAAAGCAGGGCACCCCTTGTGCAAAGAGGACGACGCAATGGTGGAGGAATGCGAGAGACCAATTCCCTCGAGCACCTGCCATTGTAGTACCTGTAGAAAAGAGATAGCGCGCCAACGTCACGTCGCAGAGACAGAGGGTCAAGAGAGTTTGAAAGTAGGGGACAGTTAATTAATCTTTTAGCTTTTGACTCAACTCTATCCAGAAGAGAGGAGGAGCCGAAGCCCCCTCAAATGTGAGAACGGTACTCTATACAAGGGCGAATAAGACCCTTATATATTTGGAGTAACTGTTCAGAAGAAAAAAATTCTCGCAATCTGAACAGAACTCCCAGCTTCTTAGAGGCCGCTTTAGCAACCATTATGATATGTGGTTTCTAAGATAGTTTGTTGTTTATGTTTAGACCAAGAATGTTAATGTTATTTACAGGTGAGACGGGAGAGCCATCGAAGAGGATAGGAAAGTTAGGAGGTGTTTTTGAGAGGGAGATGTGAAGAAGTTGAGTTTTTAAAGAGTTGAATTTCACAAGGTTGCTATGACCCCACCGGGAAATCCCATCCAGATCGGCAAGAATGGAATCGGAAAGTTGAAGACGAGAAGTAAGTCTAGAAGCAAAAGAGGGAGCAGATTTGAAATGAGTAGAAGAATGTAGAGTTGAATCATCAGCATAAGAGTGAACAGAGTTAGAAGTGCAGTGGAGAAGATCGTTAATGAAAAGTAAGAATAAGGTTGGAGATAAAACAGAACCCTGAGGAACACCACAGTTGACAGAAAAGGAGGAAGAGGTCGCTCCATCTACAACTGCCGAAATGGAATGATCTGAGAGAAAACTAGACAATAGTAAGCAAAGAGAAGGAGGAAACCCAAAGGAGGGGAGCTTGGAGAGCAGTGACGCATGCCACACCCGGTCAAAAGCCTTGGATATGTCAAGCGCCACCACACAAGACTCCCCGAAGTCCCTAAGGGCAGAAGACCAAAGATCAGTAAGATAGGAAAGTATGTCACCAGTTAACCTCGAGCGTCGAAAGCCATACTGGTGATCAGAAAGAAGAGAATGAGACTCCAAATGATCCAGGAAATGAGAGTTGAGAAGAGTTTCAAAAATTTTAGATAGAACACAGGTGAGAGCTATAGGTTCGATAGTTAGAAGGGTCAGAGCGACTACCTTTTTTCGGGATCGGTTGAACAAATGCACGCTTCCAGCATTGAGGAAAAGTATTAGTATTAAGGCATAGAGAGTAGAGCTGAACGAGGACAGGCGCTAACTCGGAAACACACTCCCTCAGACACACACACACACACACACACACACACACATATAATATATTATATATATATATATATATATATATATATATATATATATATATATATATATAATATATATATATATATATATATATATATTTGATGGCACCTCAAAAAATCAGCTTCTTAGAAGTTTGCTGAAAGTAAGAGTAATAATGTGATTTTTCCAAGAAAGATGAAGAGAAAAAGGTATCTTAAAGAAATTAAAATGACAGAAGAAGATTTTAATTTTGTTTT
>SEYY01018370.1:70000-72500 GCA_009176605.1 Armadillidium nasatum
GTGGTTCGACCCCTGATGAGGTAAGTATTTCTTTATCCTCTAATTTGTTTAGCTCTATTTACAATTATACAAAATGATTCCACGGTTTATAAAAAGTGGCAATTAAAATATATATATATATATATATATATATATATATATATATATATATATATATATATATATATATATATATATATATATATATATATATATATATATGAAGACCACCCTTTCCGCGGACAGATAAGCCTAACGAGATTTTGATTTGCAATTGCAAATCATTCCACTCAAATCAACCTCACGCTCTTTCCTGATACCATTTTGTGGGGTTCAATCCATCGAAATTGGCCTCAAATCCGGGGAAGAGGCCCCTGGGGACCCCGTGAACCCCCCAAAATTGGTATCAGGAAGTTACCTGAGCATGCAAGATCGCTATGTTCACCTCACTCTCTTTCCTGACCATTTTATGAGGTTCAATCCGGCTGAATTTTGATCGAATCTGGGGAAGGGGCCTGTGTGGGAAGGGGGATGCAATTGCAGGAGAGACCGTTATCATATATATATATATATATATATATATATATATATATATATATATATATATATATATATATATATATAGGCTATGCATATATATACGGTATATACTATATATATATATATATATGAGTTTGTGCATAAACCACTGAGTTAAATGCAAATGAATTGACTAGGATGGCGAGAAGTCTTTCTTGCGATAATATTTTATTCAAGTTGAAGAAGAGACAATGTCTGGGGATTCAACGAATTGATGATGAACGGATTTCAGAAAATGATTGCAGAACTGATAAGGTGATGGAAGAATTTTGGACACATCTCCTGTGTGAGGCTGGTGTATCTATGCGAAGAAACGTAATTCACATTTCTTGGAGAAGTTACGGCAGTTGATTGTTTATAAGTCACCAAGTATTGGTTTCACAAAGTGATTCTTTTCTTCTTTATATACAATTAACAGAAAAACTTTCTCTTAAATTGTCCTCAAAACTTTGAAGGAGCTGAGATATGTAATGGATGGAAGAAGGATGACAACTATACCTTATAATGATTGAAAATGTTTACGAAAGAACTATGGTGAGAAGAAGTAAATTTAACCTCCTTCTTGGCTTTCTCTTTAATCATGATTCCAATGTACATGACGTATGGTAATTGGTTTTCTAGGTAAATGAAACACTTTCAAAAATTATTTCACTATATGTGTAGTATGGAGTTTCTGAGGTAAAGAACCTGTAAGATTTATATAATATTTCAGAAGTCTGAATACATGATGTAGGAATGGACGTTAATTTGAAGAAAAAAAATCTAAGAACAGTCAACAATATTGTCGTCAGCTTTGCTATATGAAAGCTGATCTTGCCCGAACACGTGAATATGAACTGTCAAGGGAAACCGGGAAACCTGATCCACATTCCGTTTTGGATCCGTCAATAAAAAAATTTGTACAGAATTACGATGATCATTCTGAATGGCACTAAATTGGCACTTCGGCTCAACCAGAAAGGTCCTTACCTTTTGATGGAGGCGAAGGTGATACATATAAAAGACGTTTAAAGAGCTACAAGATGAAATTTTTATCGTGGGTATGTCACAGTCTCTTTGAGAGGATATATATATATATATATATATATATATATATATATATATATATATATATATATATATATATATATATATATATATATATATATATATATATAGAGAGAGAGAGAGAGAGAGAGAGAGAGAGAGAGAGAGAGAGAGAGGGAGAGAGAGAGAGGGGAGCAAAGAACAAGTCAAATGAATGTTGGATCACCTCCTCCATTAATGAAGTTATAACTGAGGGCGTAGGTGTTAAAAGTCAAGGATAAAGGAGATCACATTAGGTAATTTCTTCGAAAGGAAAGAGGAATCTTTTGTCTCGTCAACTTCTAATATATATATATATATATATATATATATATATATATATATATATATATATATATATATATATATATATATATATATATATATATATATATATATATATATATATATATATATATATATATATATATATATATATATTGGGTACTACAATGGCTGGTGCTCGAGGGAATTGGCCTCTCGCATTCCTCCACCGTTGCGTCGTCCTCGTTGCACAAGGGGTGCCCTGCTTTCGCACCAATTTTGTGTGGACGTTGGAAATCCCAGGCTAGCCCGTTGTGGCACCTCCTTCTTTCCAGCCACCTCTATTCTGTGGAACTCTCTACCTTCATCTATTTTTCCTCCTGTATTTAATCTTCCACTCTTTAAGGCTTCCGTCTGCGCCCACCTGAGGGCTGTGCGTTAGGTGTGTGTGTGTTTGAATGAGCTTTGTGCATGTGTGTGTGCCCCCTCCTTGAAAAGGGCTCTGCCCGTGAGTGGTGGCGTTCTGTAAAAAAAAAATATATATATATATATATATATATATATATATATATATATATATATATATATATATATATATATATATATATATATA
>SEYY01018370.1:75000-80100 GCA_009176605.1 Armadillidium nasatum
ATAAAGTGAATAATATTCTCGTCAAAGACAAAAATCGCTTCCTTATAATAATAAATAAGAATAATAAGACCATAAAAAGCCATTTCGACTTTGAAGAACACACACATAAAATACAATATATATATATATATATATATATATATATATATATATATATATATATATATATATATATATATATATATATATATATATATATATATATATATATATATATATATATATATCTTCTGGCACTCTGATATGGCTGACTGGGGTGCTTTGAGTTTCTTCTTTTGTAAGTATCCGTGGAGGGTTTACTTTTTCTCTGAAGACGCTTCGGTTTCTATCGATAAGGTGGGGGAAATAATCATTGATGGGATGAGCAGGTTCATTCCTTCTTCGTCAAAATCTTTCTCTCCACAAAATCCATGTTTCGATCGTGCATGTTCTCTTGTCATTCAGGCTAAAGACATGGCTTATCAGGAGTGGAAAAATTCTCCATCTCCTATTACTCTCACTAATTTTCATTCAGCTCTGGATCTTTTCTGGGATATTCTTCTTCGAGGAAAGCGGACTTTCACTTAGCAACTTCTGTAAATCATCCTTTCCTCATCTTTTGCTCCGATGATTCTGTTTCTAAAACTCCAAATGAATAATCTAATTTCTTCGGCTTCCTGTTCTTATTTATTCACCTGTTCTTATTCATTCATGCCACCCAAATTGTTTGTTCTTAATATATGTGTCGTTTCGTTCATCTCTGTATTGAGTACGCCTCACGCATCAGGAGTTATTTCACTTGGCTTGAAGGTAGAATATATTATTTTCGATTTATTAATAATTTCGCTCTCCCTAACTTTATCCTGTCTCTTTCTGATCGCTGAATCATTGCTTTACAACAACAGAATTGTCTTTCTGAGCTCTTTGATCGAATACCTCTTCCTGTGAAAAGAACTCGTGCGATGTGTCTTATTACAGAGTCTCACTCCTTCTCTGTCCAATTCTCTTACGTCATAATTAACAGCTATTGTCGATCTGATATGTACAGTCGTGAACAAAAGTTCGTTCCTATTAGGCTGGAAATAAATATTTATATAAAATGGGGATCATTTCAGGTTCAGCCAAAAACAGTTCAATTAAGCCCCTCTCAATGTTTTTATTGTCTTTTTATTCAAAATAGAGCTTTTATGAAATGATTTCCATTTTATATAAATATTTATTTCCAGCCTAACAGGAACGAACTTTTGTTCACGACTGTACTTAACAGGTAACGACTGAAACACATTCTCTTTTTCTACTCGAATTTTCCCAATTTTCTTTGATTTGCACACTTGTAAATGCCATGTATCGGCACATGTCGGCCTTTAATTTGGCTCTACTCCTGGCTTTCTCCTAGATCCAGTGGAATTCAATAGACCTCTGGTCTTTATCCAACAGAGGATATATATATATATATATATATATATATATATATATATATATATATATATATAATATATATATATATATATATATATATATATATATATATATATAAACTTAATGAAATTCATGAAAATAAGAAAGTTAAATTTAAAGTTTATTTTTCCATTGTAAATTTGCTTCAGCAATTTCAAGTGGAAGTAAATTTATTAATATAAATAAAGAAGAAAACAAAATTGGAAATTACGGTGAATATTTAAGAATTAAATTTTTATCTAGGAAAATGAATTTAATGGTTAACCCCTTCTCCTTTTTCCACCCCAGATCTATTTATAGTTTTGAAGAAGAGAGGTTAGATCACTCCATTCCCTTTAAAGATTGGTTTTGGAGTAGAGATTGGTGTTTTGGAGTAGAGGTTGGATGATCTCTTCCTTCTCAAAGATTTAATTTTGGAGTAGAGGTTAGTTATACCCACTTCCTTTCCAACAATTTTCTCGAGATAGAGAAGTTATTAATTCCTTTTTCTCCAGAGATTGGTTTTTTGGTAGATGTTACTCATTGGCTGATGTTAGTTTTATTTAATTAAGAAAAGGATAAGTTATTAAAGGGCAGCTTTTATTTCAAAGACACTAGAATAAAGAAAAATCGGCAATTCTTTTGTGATTACTCATCACCGTTACTGAGTCAGGTCTTGACACGTTCCAAAGGTCTTTACAAGTTACCTTATTTTAAATCATTATGTGATGTTAGGCGTAGGTTAATTTACATTCTAGGAGCATTTTTATTTTTAAAAACGCCAAGGAACACCTCTATCATAAGTTCTCGAATATAAATCCAAAGACGTATGTCCACAGTTCTACTGATCTAAGCTCCCAGGGATTCTTTCTGTCTGTCTGTCTGTTTGCCTTCTTATGGATATGTACCGTCCTTCCAGGAAACAAATCAACTGTCTGTCTGTCTTCTGATAGATATGTAACGTCATTTCCGGAAACAAACCAGGTGTCTGTCATCTGATAGATGTAACGTCCTTCCAGGAAAAAAACCAGCTGTCTGTCTGTCTGTCTTCTGATAGAAATGTACCATCCTTCCTGGAAGCAAACCAGTTGTCTTCTGATAGATATGTACCGTCCTTCCCGGAAACAAATCAGTTGCCTCTCTGTCTTCTGATACCGTCTTCCGGAAAACAGACCAACTGTCTGTCTGTCTTCTGATAGGTATGCACCGTCCTTCCAGGAAACAGAACAGCTGTCTGTCTGTGTTCTGTTAGATATGTACCGTCCTTCCCGGAAGCAAATTTCCTAATCACTAGACTACAATGAAGATTTTCTAGGTGAGTAGAAGCAATTTAGTAAAAGTCTTATGACAATGAAGGTTAATATTGCATCATACTTTTCAGTTATGAAAACTGTCAATAACAGACAATAAAACTTAAGAGGGAAATAGGCTTAAGATGCAACTTTTCTGTCAGATATTTGTTTGGATTATCAGAAATTCAAAAAAAAAAAAATAAATTAAATTTAAATTTAAATTTGAGATGCGACAAAACTTTTTTGGAGTTTTTATTTCTTTTTATAAAATTTTAATTCATTTTAATTTTTAACTTAGTTTACATATAAACATGTATTTTTAAAAATCATTTCTTTCCTATTTCTGAAATACTGGACGAGATACATACAACAAGAGTCGCTAATGTACGGCGTATTTAAAATCCTTCCTCCACCATTCACATAAAGAAAGATTTTTATTTATGATCCCAATTTATCCAGAAATTAAATTTTTAATTATAAATTTTAAGAAAATTTTCCAGAATATATTTTTAATATATTTAAAAATAAAAAAGTTACTTTTATTTAAAATAATAAAAATCTTTACAAAAATGGAAACCTTGAAAAAAGAAGAAAAAAAGAAAATCGAAAATTTTTTGACTAAAATGAAAAAAAAGTCTCTGTAAAATTAAAAAAAAAATAAATAAATAAAAAAAAATAAAAAATTTGACTAACAAGGAAAAAAAAAAAGGTTTTTAAAACTTTTTCTTCCTTTAATTTTCAAGTCAAAAAGTTTTATTTTATTATTATTAATTAAAAAAAAAAAAAAAAAAAAAAAATTTTTTTTTTTTTTTTTTTTATTTTTTTTTTTTTTTTTTTAATCGTGTTATTTTTTAAAAAATAAGAAATTATTCAATTCACATTTCTTTTCGTCGTTATTATTATTATTATTATTATTATTATTAGTAGTAGTAGTAGTAGTAGTAGTATTTAGTAGTAGTATAAGTATCATTTTATAATAATTATTATTAATTTTATAAGTTTTATTATTATTATTATTATTATTATTATTATTATTATTATTATTATTATTATTATTATTATTATTATTATTATTATTATTCTCGATCTCACTTACGCTGACATAACATAGAACCACTTTTCACACAGCAATTATCAAAAGAAATTCATTCATTCTATGAGTAAGTCGTAATTTGGCTTTTTAACATCGTTTGAAAATCGTCACAAATATATCATTGTTACAGTTCTCAGCAAGAATATATATATATATATATATTAGGGTTGGCCGACGCACCGGGTGCGGTGCGGTGCGGTGCGTGGTGCGGTCATTTTGGTGCGGTGCGGTGCGGTGCGCAAGACTATTTCAGCAACACGGTGCGGTGCGGTGCGGTGCGGTGCGAAAGAAAAAATGAAAGTGCGGTGCGGTGCGGTGCGCAAAGAAAAATTAACGGTGCGGTGCGGTGCGGTGCGGTGCGTGGTGCGGGCCCTGGTGCGCACCGCACCGAATAATTGTATCCTGCGATAATCTTCTGTTCCGTAAGATTATATATATATATATATATATATATATATATATATATATATATATATATATATATATATATATATATATATATATATATATATATATATATATATATATATATATATATATATATATATATATATATATATATATATATATATATATATATATATATATATATATATATATATATATATATATATATATATATATATATATAATATATATAATAATATTTTATTTTTTTTTTTTATTCATTACTTTAAGACAGATTCTATATATACATATATTTCCAGACTTTAGGAAGATTGTGGGATGGCAGATTTCTAATTTTGAGAGGTTTGGATAAAATTACAATTCCGAATTTCGGATAATGGGTTTGATTGGTTCATCTGGATTTAATCAGTATCCTAATACCCCACTTCATTTTGCTATATTTAAGTTTATTTAAGACATCTTAAAATATTTTTTTTTAATTCTTCTCCGATTTTTATGAAATTTGTACGGTACATATATTTTAACCCGTTGAGAAAAGTTTACTTAAGACGTTTTTCTGTATCTCTAACGGTTTGATTTATTTCCAGAAATTTTACTCTTGAAAAAATTGGATAGTGGGGAAAAACCACTGGTCCACATAGCTTGAAAATTGAACTGTGTATTCACAGTTCTATTAACTAAAAATAGTAGGTAAAGTTTATTGATATATGCTTTAGGGAAAAAAATTATATGTCCTTTTCTGTCCAACTGAAGTAAAAATTTTGGAAAAAATACCTTTCCAGATAAAAATAAAATAATTTAAAAAAATCAACATCTACAATTTTTTTTTCATTTTCGGCAGTTGTTTAGAGGAGGTACAAAACTACAACTTCCTATACTTCATTCAACGCT
>SEYY01018371.1:0-22500 GCA_009176605.1 Armadillidium nasatum
ATATATATATATACTATTATATATATATATATATATATATATATATATATATATATATAATATATAATATATATATATATATATATATATATATATATATATATATATATATATATATATATATATATATATATATATATATATATATAATATATATATATATATTATATATATATATATATATATATATATATATATATATATATATATATATATATATATATATATATATATATATATATATATTTATATATATATAGGTATATAATATATAATTTATATATATATATATATTGACTTTCATAAAGGTATTTACGATATAAAGCCGCTACAAGGGATAACAGGCCATAAAATAATTGTGTTGAATGATTTGATGCATAAATTAAATGAGGATATTGCTGAGACATTTACGGTTTATTCTCATCATATGAATATTTCTGTGTTTTTTATAACTCAAAATATCTTCCATAAAAATCGTTATATGAGAGATGTTTCGTTAAACACACAATACTTAATCTTATTTGGACAAAGACGTGATATGAGTCAAGTAAATATATTATCTACACAAATGTTTCCGACTCAGCGTAAAGAATTTCTAAAAATATATAAAGAGATAACATCAATTCCTCATGGTTATTTATTGTGCGATCTTCATCCGAAGAACAAGTTTAGAGTTCTACTTCGTACAAATATTTTACCTAACGAAATAGAAACTGTATACATTTCTGAATAATGAGTAGACTGGTTAAAAAATACTAATTTAAAAAAACTAAAGTCTAAAAATAGACGGAGATTAGATATTGGAGATGAAAAATTATCAAAGTGTGTATGCGAGATTTGTTTAAATCTAATAAAAGGAAACATTCCTTTAAATAAACCTCAGAAAGTTAAGTTACGTCGTCATAAGAACATCATTCGAAAACTTGCTCGTAAAGTAAAAAATCTTAAAATTAATAAGAAGTTATTGCAGAAAGGGAGTGGAGTATTCTTACCTCTACTTTTCTCAGTTATCGGACCTTTATTATCAAAAATAATGTCGCAATAATGAAGAAAGTAGTGGTATTACCTTACGCAGATTACGAGAAAATGAAAAATTCTTCCAAGGATCAACAACATCAGCAACAACAACAACAGCAACAGCAACAGCCTTTTAGTTTATACGATCCTAAAGCTGAAAAAGTAAACAATTATGAAAAGGAATTGTCTCGTTTACGCAAAGGGTTGTTAACATTTCAAAAGGAGTTTTCTTAATTGTACGATGATATGATCGATTATACGAATAGCCAAGTCCTTTAAAATATCAATATATTTAAAAGTGTTCATTTTAGTAAAATAATAATATTTTACTAAATATAATTATACAATTAAGAAAACTGCTTTTGAAATGTTAACAACCCTTTGCGTAAACGAGACAATTCCTTTTCATAATTGTTTACTTTTTCAGCTTTAGGATCGTATAAACTAAAAGGCTGTTGCTGTTGCTGTTGTTGTTGTTGCTGATGTTGTTGATCCTTGGAAGAATTTTTCCTTTTCTCATAATCTGCGTAAGGTAATACCACTACTTTCTTCATTATTGCGACATTATTTTTGATAATAAAGGTCCGATAACTGAGAAAAGTAGAGGTAAGGATACTCCACTCCCTTTCTGCAATAACTTCTTATTATTTTTAAGATTTTTTACTTTACGAGCAAGTTTTCTAATGACGTTCTTATGACGACGTAACTTAACTTTCTGAGGTTTATTTAAATTAATGTTTCCTTTTATTAGATTTAAACAAATCTCGCATACACACTTTGTTAATTTTTCATCTTCAATAATTAATCTCCGTCTATCTTTAGACTTCAGTTTTTTAAATTTATAAATAATAGGTAAGTATTTTTTCACCAGTCTACTCATTATTCAGAAATGTATACAGTTTCTACTTCGTTAGGTAAAATGTTTGTATGAAGTAGAACTCTAAACTTGTTCTTCGGATGAAGATCGCACAATAAATAACCATGAGGAATTTATGTTATCTCTTTATATATTTTTCGAAATTCTTTACGCTGACTCGAAACATTTGTGTAGATAATGTATTTACTTGACTCATATCACTTCTTTGTCCAAATAAGATTAAGTATTGTGTGTTTAACGAAACATCTCCCATATAACGATTTTTATGGAAGATATTTTGGGTTATAAAAAACACAGAAATATTCATATGATGAGAATAAACCGTAAATGTCTCAGCTATATCCTCATTTAATTTATGCATCAAATCATCCAACACAATTATTTTATGGCCTGTTATCCCTTGAAGCGACTTTATATCGTAAATACCTTCATGAAAGTTAATTACATCTTCAAACTCGTTAACTTTTCTTGGTAATCATTATAACACCAAATAATATTTACGGCTGGCTTTTCAAAGATATCAACATGTTTTAATTTATTTAATAATAAAAATGTTTTACCGCAGCTTGTAGGCCCGTCTATTAAACACGTTGCAGAACTACGAAACAAAAATTTATCAACATCCATTCTTTTCAAATACATACACAAGAATGATAAAGAATATTTTAAAACAAAAATTTATATGCAATAGATTCGGTAAAATAAAAAATAAAAGTAATTCAAGATTTTATTAACATTTAAAATTTTTTACCAAAATATATTGTTTATTAACATAAATAATATCCTCACCTATCATATAATATTATCACTTGAAAATAATACCAATATTTTATTAACAAATGCTTTCAATTCATTATCACTTGAAAATAATATCAATATTTTGTTTTCAATGAACATATAATGTTTTCACTTGAAAATAATACCAATATTTTATTAACAATTGATTTCACTTAACAACAATTTATTAACATTTAATAATATTATCACTTGAAAATAATATCAATATTTTGTTTTTTTAACATATATAATAATATCACTTAATAACATTTTCACATAAAAATTATATATTAGAATCTAACATATCCCATAAGTCGATACTTTCTTTTAAATCAGTTTTACAGCGGAAAGTTGTATAATGAAAAATACTATTACCGGGGATATGTATAGCTTCAAGATCTTTAATCTGTGGTTTCAATACCTCGTTGCTCCATCGTTTCCCGAATTCAAGTCTGTCGGCCTTCTCCATTATTTCATAACTTGAAAAGTTTGGGTCTTCTCTTTTTCAAATCCTTATTCATGGCATAGAGTATTGCATATGGTTTTTCTAAATAATCTTCAAATTTTACAGCTTTCTCAATTTTCGAATCAAATTCTTCTCGTAATTTTGGAAATCCGTCTATTTGTTCTCCCCCTCTGATCGTAAACCCATAATTGGTTAATATGTATTCGTCTGCTTCTTTACAATGCACTCTTAGCCTTACATCTAAAATCTGAGTTTCTGAGTTTGATGTATAACTTAGAGTAATACGCTTTTCATTCAGAATAGGTTTTAAAAATTCGCAGATTTCATCTCCAGGAATTTTAGTAGCATCAAATAATTGTGGATATTGTTCATAAGTCCAGAAATTAAGTGTATCAAAAATTTCTCGTAGCTGACTGACTGTGATAAAAATTGGTATATTCTTACTTAGCATTGAAGTGGAACAAGTAAAATAATGCTCACCATTATTTCTTCTTTGAAATCCAAACTTTATATTTTCGTATTTGATTTCCCATTTGAGAAGATCAGGAACTCTAACACATTTGAAGACAAGGGGAGAATCCATCTTGAAAGTGGAAGACAGCAGCAGAATCTAATTCCGAGTCTCAGAAAATCACTGCTCTTATACGGTCTCCTCTTTCCAATCCCTCCCACTTTCCCCCATTTTCCACATCATCATGATGAAATATTTTTCTTCTTATCTGAAAATATGCGGTCAAACTGTTTATTCTTGTATCCTAATCCTTGAAAAGATAGTCGAATTTTATTTTCCTTAATCACCCGCCTCCCCTATTATGGTGAAAAATAAGGTTCTTATCTGAAAATATACACCCAAACTGTTTATTTTTTGTATCCAAATCCTCTGAAAGGGACTACAGGTGTTTGTGTTTTTTCCTTAATCACCTTATTATGATTAAAAATAGAACTCTTATCTATAAATACGTGACCCAACTGTTTATTTTTGTTTCTTAATCCTCTGAAAGACACTCCAGGTACATATGTTTATTCTTCTTAATCACCCTATTATGATGAAAAAATATGGTTCTTATTTATAAAAATCGTACCCCAACTGTTTATTTTTGTGTGCTAATCCTCTGAAAAGAGACTCCATGTATCTAATTACATATCTTCCGAGCCCCTATACCATCTTCTGTGATAAAGTAGTTTCATGTTAGTACAGTCCGCATTGTTTTAAACTAAATAATTTTCATCCAATCAGCTACCGTCTCCACAGTGACGTCCTAAAATCTTACTTACTAATCCGCATTCAGCTCATACCTGACGTCAGAATCATATACGCTTCTTATTGGAGAATATGAATCAGCTCCTACATGATGTCAGAGTCATATACGTTTCTTATTGGTTAACAATTCAGTTTCGGACTCCATGTGAATTATAGACTTGATATTCAGTTCATATACCTTCCTGCTATTATAAACATGTTACGTCTTCGTCGTTTCACTGCTATAAAAGATATTTTATCATGGGAAATTAAAATCCCAAAAAGTGAAGTTTCTTTATTATATAAAAGACTAATCTAAATATCTGGACGATGGACATGATTATTTTACATGTGGACCTTACTTAGAATATACAGGGAATCCACGGGTATATATGACACCCGAAGAATTATTTGAAATATGTAAACATATTACTGAATGGATTAGTGATCAATTTAAAACTCATAGTGTAATTAAATCAATGGGGAAAATTCATCAGTGGTGGAAAAGAATTCGATAATAAAAGACCCGCATTGACATTTTCTAAGAGTTGTTATGAGAATATTTTAGATATAATAATCTGGCGAAGAATAGAAGATAAATTTGTACCAACGTCTCATGGGTTTTGGCTTACAGGTAATGTACAAATGAAATATCTATCACATATTCAGAAACTAATTGAAAGAAAATTAAAAGAGAAGAGTATGCCTGAAGAATATCTCAATACAGCCCATAGTGTTTTATATCAGCAATATTATACATTGAAAAGTATACACGGAGAGGAAAGAGCTTTTAATCATATCATTAATCCAAAAAACATTGAAGAGTTTACTTTTCGTTTCAGAAAACAATGGAGAGAGACTATTTACTTTAATGATGATAAGTACCGTAACTTTGATGTTTCAAATCGTGATCTATTTACTTATGTCACTATTGTAGGTGTTGAGAATTTTAAAAAGTACATTATGTATCATGATTTGTGTTACTGGGAGTTATGCCGAAGCATTTTTTTTTTTTTTTTTTTTTTTTTTTACAGAACGCCACCGCTCACGGGCAGAGCCCTTTTCAAGGAGGGGGCACACACATAGAGACAAAACACATGCAAACGCACACACCTAACGCACAGCCCTCAGGTGGGCGCAGACGGAAGCCTTGAAGAGTGGAAGGTTAAATACAGAAGGAAAAATAGATGAAGGTAGAGAGTTCCACAGAATAGAGGTGGCTGGAAAGAAAGAGGTACCACAACGGGCAAGTCTGGGATTTCCCACTTCCACACAAAATTGGTGCGAAAGCAGGGCACCCCTTGTGCAACGAGGACGACGCAATGGTGGAGGAATGCGAGAGGCCAATTCTCCTCGAGCACCTGCCATTGTAGTACCTGTAGAAAAGAGATAGCGCGCCAACGTCACGTCGCAGAGACAGAGGGTCAAGAGAGTTTGAAAGTAGGGGACAGTTAATTAATCTTTTAGCTTTTGACTCAACCCTATCCAGAAGAGAGGAGGAGCCGGAGCCCCCCCAAATGTGAGAACAGTACTCCATACAAGGGCGAATAAGACCCTTATATATTTGGAGTAACTGCTCAGAAGAGAAAAATTCTCGCAATCTGAACAGAACTCCCAGCTTCTTAGAGGCAGCTTTAGCAACCATTGTGATATGTGGTTTCCAAGATAGTTTGTTGTTTATGTTTAGACCAAGAATGTTAATGTTATTTACAGGTGAGACGGGAGAGCCATCGAAGAGGATAGGAAAGTTAGGAGGTGTTTTTGAGAGGGAGATGTGAAGAAGTTGAGTTTTTAAAGAGTTGAATTTCACAAGGTTGCTATGACCCCACCGGGAAATCCCATCCAGATCGGCAAGAATAGAATTGGAAAGTTGAAGACGAGAAGCAACTCTAGAAGCAAAAGAGTGAGCAGATTTGAAATGAGTAGAAGAATGCAGAGTTGAATCATCAGCATAAGAGTGAACAGAGTTAGAAGTGCAGTGGAGAAGATCGTTAATGAAAAGTAAGAATAAGGTTGGAGATAAAACAGATCCCTGAGGAACACCACAGTTGACAGAAAAGGAGGAAGAGGTCGATCCATCTACAACTGCCGAAATGGAACGATCTGAGAGAAAACTAGACAATAGTAAGCAAAGAGAAGGAGGAAACCCAAAGGAGGGGAGCTTGGAGAGCAGTGACGCATGCCACACCCGGTCAAAAGCCTTGGATATGTCAAGCGCCACCACACAAGACTCCCCGAAGTCCCTAAGGGCAGAAGACCATAGATCAGTAAGATAGGAAAGTATGTCACCAGTTGACCTCGAGCGTCGAAAGCCATACTGGTGATCAGAGAGAAGAGAATGAGACTCCAAATGATCCAGGAAATGAGAGTTGAGAAGAGTTTCAAAAATTTTAGATAGAACACAGTGAGAGCTATAGGTCGATAGTTAGAAGGGTCAGAGCGGCTACCTTTTTTCGGGATCGGTTGAACAAACGCACGCTTCCAGCATTGAGGAAAAGTATTAGTATTAAGGCATAGAGAGTAGAGTTGAACGAGGACAGGCGCGAACTCGGAAGCACACTCCCTCAGAACACGAGGGGAATGCCATCCGGGCCACTGGCCTTCCTGACGTTCATAGATTTCAGGATCCCATGCACCCGATCATGAGTAATTACATGCAGAGACATGGGACACCTGAGAGGAGAAGGAGTAGGAGGAGGGATGTCAGAATCGAGCAGGGTGGAATTAGATGAAAAAAGGAGGCCGAAGAGATTAGCCTTTTCAGAAGGAGTATTAGCAACAGACCCATCAGAGCGAATAAGAGGAGGAAAGGCAGATTTACAGAAGTTGTTAGAGATATTTTTGACAAGAGGCCAGAAATTTTTATCAGTAGGAGAGCCATGGAGGTCAGCGCACTTCCTTTTTATGAAAGTACGCTTAGCCCGTCGAAGAACATCCCTGCAACGATTCCGAGCTGAATGAAAATTAGCAAGAGTGATAGAAGAAGGAGAGTTTTTCCATTCACGATAAGCACTGTCTCTCTCGCGAAGGGCAAGAGAACAACCGTCATCGAACCATGGATTTTGAGGAGAAAAAGATTTAGTTGAAGATGGAATGAATCTGCCCATCCCGTCAAGGATTACTGGCCCCTACCTTTTCAGCAGAGACAGAAGCGTCCCCCGAGACAAAGCAAGATTCACTCCAATGATAGTTAGCAAAGAAGCGGCGCATTGCCCCCCAATTAGCCCGATTAAAGTGCCAGAAAGTACGTTTAGGGCATGGTGGAGCTGTTGGAGAGAAAGCATTATAACTAAGAGCTATAAGATTATGGTCAGAGTTACCAATAGGAGGGAAAATGGTGTATTTATATCTAGAAGGAGTAGTGGTGAAGCATAAATCAAGTGTATTCAAGAATTGGTTAGGACGATCTGGAATGTGTGTGGGTTCACTAATCAATTGCTCCAGATCGTTAAGAATACTGAATGATTGGGCCTCCCTCCCACCTGTATCAGTATGAGAGGAGCCCAACCATTCAGTGTGGTGTACGTTGAAATCCCCTAAATAGAGGACCTCAGCATTTGGATGAGAAGAAGTGACAGTCTCGTGAGTAGTAGTAAGGTATTGAAAAAAAACTGGAAAATCTGTTCCATTAGGGGAGCAGTAGCAGAAACACAAGATAATTGTAGTAGTAGTAGGAAGACAGATTTTAAGCCATAAGACGTCGAAATTATGAGATTCTAGATTTACGAGACGTGTCACAGGAGTGTTAATGTTAATATAGGCACAGACTCCACCATTTAGACGGAAATTGTGAAAAAAGTTGTAGTTAGAGACATTAAGATTGCAAGAGAAAGAATCCCTGTCCAACTGGGTCTCAGACAGAAGCAAAAGGTTAGGAAGAGAGGTAGTGAGGTAGTGTTCAACAGACGCTAAATTAGATCGAAGGCCACGAACGTTAGCAAAGGAAATGGAAAGCCCCCGTCTACGCCCAACCCCACGATCACTCGAATTAGGCATTCAAAAAAAAAAAAAAAAAAAACGTAAACGAGCACACACAAACGCACACAATCACGCAAGCACGCTCGTAACCTTACACTTAAACACGCACCCACGCACGCACCCACGCAAGCACACAATATAGTAAACTAAAATAATTAATATTAATAGCATTAAAAATATTAAAATCAATATTAAAAATATTAAACCTGTAATTATTAAAACAGATTATGAAGAAAATTTATGTTAATGAAATATAATTATTAGAACGGAGAAAATATATATTAAATTTAAAACGGTAAAATTTTATCTTGCATATGTCGAATGAACTATATAATTAATAAAAAACACTTAAAAAAAGAATTAAAACACTGAGCACTTTAGAAAAATTAAAAAACAAAACCACACATTTAGAACTAAACAAAACAGAAAAAAAACACAAACACACACACTAGCATAAGAACACTCATGTCTTAACATAATCTTGAAACTACGAAAGTCAGTGGTCATTAATAATTAAAAAATTGTAGAGTGTAGACGCCTAAGAAGACCTCTACTACGCATATTACCATGATGGGAAGTTCTAATTTAGTAAGTTTTATTCGTGCATTATATATATGAATGAAATCTAAGGCTGTGCTCGCTGCTAAAGCAAAATTAGTTATATTATGTGAGACTGATAGAGAACTTAATCATCGTATACAACTTACGTCAACTTTGAAAGAGGCTATAGGCTCCATTAACTTTGAAATAGTGTTACTGGAGAATATGGGAACTCCTATTCTACAAGGATTTATTGAGAAAACCTCTTCTAATAGTGATAAAACCTTTGTGATTAATGTGATACGTTTTAAGAAGAAAATAACAAAAGTATATTATCATAAAGTTTTTACTAAAATTAAAGATGTAACAGAATATAAATTAACTGCGAGTGAAAAAAGAAATATATTAAAAGACATATTATTGATTATAATTCGTATTACAGATAATATTTCAATTTCAATACCTTTTCCCGATGGTGAAGATGTTTGTGGTTATTAAAATAATGTAAAGACAATGTGTATTCATTTACAACTGCCTAATTCTAACGTGCGAATTATATTGTTTTTATTTTATAAAATGTTTTTTTTAAAATGTTTCTTTTAATAAGATTATAAATATATTTAATATTAAAAATTTATATGTGAATGATTATTTTGTTAGGAATTACGTAATAAATGAAATAAAATAAGACATGTGTTTACATTCCCTTTTTGATTTTTATATTTCATGTTTGTACGTATAAATGAGTGTGAGCGAATGTTTGTACGTTTTTCTGAGTTCATATTTGTAAATGAGATTGTGTCTGTGTATGATGTTTTGACATTGTATGAATATTCTTTAATGTATTACATTTTTTTTAAATATGAATAGAAAAGGAAAATTACGAAATATTTTAGTTATAGCTTTGTAAAGAAAACGGGATTAGAATATATTAAATTACTATGGAATAAGAATATACGTATAATGAAATAAAAGGCAAAGTGAAATAAATAAAATGGAAATGGAAATTTTAGAAAAAATTGATGTTCATGATTTAAAGGGCATTTTCGCATTTGTATTGGTAAGATCTCTTGATCTAGTTGGTAACGTCATGGAAAACCAACCCTGAGGTCACTCGTTCGAGTCTACTTTCGGAAATTTTTTTTGATAAAAATCTACGGAGATGAAAATCGTGTTTTCATAAAATAATAATACAAGATATATGATAAAAATAATAGTCTCTGATAAACTTTAAATAAAATGTGACTTTTAAAAATTGTTTAAAGAAAATGATTTTTTTAAGAATGTTTAAGGAGTGTCAAAAGTATATTGGGATTAAGGTTATTATTATTATTGTTATTATTATTATATATAAATATAATCAAAATTGAAGTTTGTTTTTTGATAAAAATCTACGTAAATGAAAATCATGTTTTCAGAAAATCCACGTACCTCGTATATATAGCGGTTACCATAGCAACAGTTGATATATTTGTGTATGCGCTCGCGCGTAAAACCTTGGTTTCCATGCCAACAACAACAACAACAACAAGAACAACAACAAATGAGAAGTTTATGTATATGCGCTCGAGCGTAAGAACTTGGTTTCCATGGCAACAACAACAACAACAAATGAGAAGTGTATGTATATGCGCTCGAGCGTAAGAACTTGGTTTCCATGGCAACAACAACAACAACAACAACAATAACAACAAATGGGAAGTGTATGTGCACAGCGTTTGCGCCTTCACCTCCGACACCACACGTATACTGCAGCCGGATTTCCCATCCGGATATTGCCGCCGGATATCTCCACCGGATATCGCCACCGGATAGGGGCGACTGCGGTTGCTCCCCCGCGCTGCCGTGCCGCCTCGCGCGGATATGAAAGAAAAATAGCGACATCAAAGCCGTGACGTCATCATACAAAAGTCAAAAAATATGGATGGTAAATACAACTATTCGATTTTTCTAAGGAAAGTTCGTGTTTGCTCAGTAGATAAGGCGACATAATTCAATCCAAGAGACCGATGTTCGAATCTCCGTCCATGGAGACCGAAAAGTTTTAATTTCGTACCTGAAAATTTCGAAGGAAGAAGAAGTTTGAGTTTCCAGTCAATAGATGGCATTGAAGAAATAACGCGAAAATTTAAATTCAAGATGGCGTCAACATACACGTGATCAAATATGGAATGATGATGAAGAAATCACGTGATGAAGAAAAAAATTGGTGGATGAGTGACGTAGATGTCCTATGAAATGACGTCATCAAGAATTAAGCCTGTGATTGGTTGACGGAAATAGCATCACTGGCTTGGGCTATAAAGGTGTCTAGCATGAGTGTCAAGAGCTAGAAAGCTGTCTAGCATGAGGGACAAATGCTAGAAGTATGACGTCTTCCTCCCTTACCCTCATTCACAGCTGGCACTCCCCTCAGAACATGCGAATGGTGAAAAGAGCTAGAAAGGGCTAGAAAATAAGCTAGAAAATACCCTCAGGCTAGAACGTGAGGCACGTGCAGGCACGTGCCACACGCCGCGGCGGCAAGATCAAAGGGGTAAAAGGCAAAAAGGTAAGGGTTTAACGGATTAACAACGGATTAACAAGATTAAATCAAAGATAATCGAATTATCCAATTAGTTAATCAGATTAAAAACACCTCACGAAAGTACGCGGTTTCTCCTCAAGGGGGCAACGCCCCCAATTTTCCCTCAGGGGGCGCGACGCAACCAAAAAAGGCCTCATGAACGTACGTGAGTTCCCCTCACTTGGCACTGGCACTCCCCTCAGATTGCACTGACACTGGCACTGGCACCGGTCGAAAGTGTTCCTTACTATATATATATATATATATATATATATATATATATATATATATATATATATATATATATATATATATATATATATATATATATATATATATATATATATATATATATATATATATATATATATATATATATATATATATATATATATATATATATATATATATATATATATATATATATATATATATATATATATATATATATATATATATATATATATACTTAACTGCTTACATCACTTGATCACATATACCAACATAATTTTTTAGTCAAAGATATCTTTCTATTTTCAAGTGTATGCAAATTGATATGACATATTATATATGTCTTAAAATATTATTTTCCTCTTTCTTTAGAAATCTTTCGTAGCCTAGTGGTTAACGTCCTTCACCGGCCTAATTTGAATTTCTTTTTCTGAGTATTATTTACTTTTGAAATGATATTGGCAGCTGGTTTTGTAATATTCTGTTGTTTCTGAGAAAATATTTGAATCTTTGATTAATAAACGAAGGTTGAGAAACTGCGTGGTCAGGATGGAAGATAAGAGATGCCCTTCGGTTCACAATTCAAAATGGCTAAGAAAATTCCTGCCATCTGAATAAATAAGAATAAAGAAGAAAGGATATGAGATTGAGAAATGATGTTGTTACCACTGAGTGATAAGCTGATTTTTCCTTATAGTCTCCTGCTTTCAAAAGAGAACGCTTTGTGTCTCCTGATTCTTAAATTGGACGAGGTCGAAGCGTCTCATGTCCCAGTGCATGTCAAAAAAACCATCAGGAAAATAAAAAATAAAAGAGGTCTCTGACCTACAGTAACCCTTTACAGAAAAAGGAAGTTTTGTCTTATAAAATCCTTAAAAAAAATGTGTGAGAAAAATGACGTAACAGTCTACTCCATTAAACCGTAGGAAGGAAAAGGAAGGGATAATAAAAAAGATGTAGATAGATGGGCAAATTTTTTGAGATATGGTTGAAACCTCAAACGGTACCCAGAAAAGAGGTTCAAAAAAGTGCTGTGATGGGTTAAGATATTAGACCCTAAGTAGGTGGTAGGCAAAGAAAAAGATATAAAGGGTTGAGTATACCTTTATGAGGGAGGGGGACAAACCCTCAAGAGGGATCTTGGAAAGGGTATAAGAATAAATGGTGTGCTGTGGCTACGCTTACAACCCCCAATGGCCGAGTTCATCCTTCAGGCTGTGGTCGTTGACCGAAAAAAAATGTTCAGGAAGGAACCTGACATTCAACACTTCTGAAATTGATCTCAGGATAGAACATGAGATCGTCGTGGTCAAACTAGATTTGCAATTACGTATAAAATAATTAAAAAAAAGTAAAACGTTAAAAGAGAATATTACATTGAAATTACAAAAGAGAAAACAAGAACAAGAAGTAAAACACAACGCTTTTGAGAAATGTGTTTACTCTCTTATCAGTGCTACCAAGGAATAAAGAATTGAGGTAGCACAGGATAGCCCATTTTGCCAGAAACACGAAATCAAAAAGCACCAAAAGGCGAAAAAAGCTAATTTAGAACTTTATTGGTACATGAAAAAGCCTCCTAAAAGTCTCTCAAATAAACGTAACCTAAAAGAATGCAATCTACATAAAATAACAGAAAAGTATTAATATTCTTTCGAGCTTTTATAAAGAAAGATGCTATTTAAAGTTTTCGATTTTAAAGAGAATGAAAATTTAGCATGACTTCGAATATTTTGCGGTGATCTGTAATATATAGGAAAATTGCGTTGCTAGTGTTGAATCTCTTTACATCTGATTTGTGTTGTTCCATAAGTGTAGTAATGATTTAGTGGTTTCACCGAAATAAGAGAAGTTACATGTAATGCACGGAATTTTATAAACACCGCCGACTTTTTCTGTAAATGTAGTGTTGTTAGAAATCAAGGAATAGAAAATTTTATTGAGAAAACTGAAAACCAGAAGAAAATTACAAAATGTGTATATGGTATGTTGTAAAGCCTTCAATGAATCATTGCATGGGACAACGACTGTATTCTTCTGAGGAACTCTCACTGATGGCTTTACAATATACCATGTCCAAATTTTGTAATTTCAGTCTGGTTTTCAGTTTTCCCCATAAAATTTACTATACCTTGATTTCTAGCAACACTACATTAACAGAAAAAGTTGACGGTGCTTGTAAAATTCCATGCATTATATGTAACTCCTCTTATTTCGGTGAAACCATTAAATCCCTACATACACGTATATAACAACACAAAGCAGATGCAAAGAGATGCAACACTAGGAACGCCATTTTCCTGCATATTACAGATCATCAAAAAAAAGATTGGAATCATGATAGATTTTCATTTTCTTCAAAATCGAAAACTTAAATAGACTCATATAATCTTTCTTTATAAAAACTATATAATTTTAATACTTCTGGTTTTTTCATATAGATAGCGTTCTTTTAGGTTGTTTGAGAAACATTTTTAGAAGGCTATTGCATGTAACCTATAGAGATCAAAATTGACATTTTCTCAATTTGGTGCTCTTTGCTTTCGTGATTCTGTCAATATGAGTTTTCCTTAGCCTTCTCAATACTTTTTTTCTTTAGTAGCGCCTGATGAGAGAGGAGAGACATTTCTCTGAAACGTTGCGCTGGAATTTTACTCCTTGTTGCTTGTTTTCTATTTTTTAATTTCAAAGTAATCTTCGTTTTAAATTTTACTTTTTAATTGTTTTATATATAGTGGTTTTAAAAAATGAGAAAGGTTTCATATTTAAGAAAAACGAGTGAGGTAGTTTTCCTTAAATATTATTTGATATATATATTATATATAATATATATATTATATATATATATATATATATATATATATATATATATATATATATAATATATATATATATATTGAAATGAAACACGACCCCTCAAACTTATATCAAGTGATATTAAAACCGAACGTGATTATCCAATTCGAAAAGAGCGAGGGCGAAAGGAGGAAGGCAGAAGAGAGAGTCAAGCAGTGAGGCCAGATCAACGTGCCTAGAAACGTGTAACTGAGAGCATCGCTCTAAAGAGAAAGCAAATAAGGCTTAATATAAAGGGAATGAAGTGGGTTTGCAGTGCTTTAAATTCAATACTTAGGTAGTGAAAACTCTATAAGCTGTACAGTTTATGATTATTAACCTTGCCTAAGTCCTGTTGTAGAGTAAATAGAATATTGAATAAGGTGATGAAAATTTGATAGTGCTGTACTATTAGGCTTAAGAAATAAACATAATAAGTGAACAAAGCTATCTTTAACCCTATACTTCTTAATATACCATGCAATTGCAAGGCATTGCAAATTTTGGTGAGTCCATTTATGTGACGTATTGCTATATTTCAACATTGCAATTAAATTGACAGTGATTTTTAAGCCACAGAAAAGCAAAAAGAAAGTGGAGATTAAACAAAGAGACACTTCAGGAAATAGAGAGAATTGGAATATCAGGGAAGGTCAAGAGAAGGCAGTTACAAAATGCGACGCATTAGAAAAACCCCCCCAAAAGCAAGGTCCACTAGGGGAAAGGAGAAGAAAAATCTACCCAAGAACTCAGACGCAACCAACAGAGAGGAACTTTCCTCTCCAACGCCAACCAACAATGATTCTTTTAGAGAGAGGGAGGAGAATTCTCCCCCTAAGCTACAACGTCAAGACACAGAAACAGAAGAGAATCCCAAAACTCCCCCATTACACCCCCATGAAGGCAGACCACCCAGCAACGACCGTTATATGCGAGCGACATTACCGCGATTTGATGAATCAGATGCCATCAACTGGATAAATACAATAAACAATATATTTAAATTATATTCCGTGAACGACCCTAAAGAGAAAGTTAAATTATTATCTACAATATTACCCACGACTCTAATTGCTAAACTAACATTCCCCTTGAGCAGCAACTGTTCCAGGGAATTGCTACAGGGCATAGAAGCTACATATGCCCCTTGTCTCCGAGAGAGTGTAAGGTCAGGTTTTAAACATGGGCTAAAACAAGACGAAAGACCCTCTGAATATTTGGAGAGAGTTAAAAATGCATTAGGAAACTCTAATTATTCATTGCTTGTGAACAACGACGCAAAATTCCTGAGAGAACTATTCTTAACAGAAATGCCAATCCCCATTCAAATTTCGTTGCAAACTATGGTAGAGAGTGCCTCAATCGAAGAAATTGTGAGAATCGCCGACAACATGTATAGGATGTTTTCAACTCTCGAAGGGACTCAAAACCCATTCACCCACGGGAACAAAGGATGGGGGCAAGCTTTCTCCTTGAGAGGAGGCACGATGAGCGTGACTGCCAAATCTAATCAACGAGAAGAAGAGAAAGACAATGACTGTTTAAGAGAATTAATAAAGAGTCATTCTGAGATTTTAAAACAAATTAAGGATCTTTCTAAGTAACGTGAATTTCATAGCAAAAAAATTATATAGCGAATCGCTATGAAAGGGAAAACCCGAGATACCACGGGGAATCTACAAGACGTGGCAGAAGCGCAAGCGTAAGAAGGAATACCAACGCTGGAAGAAATCATACAGGCTACCAAAGAGACCGAGATCTTTGTGTGCACCACCAACAATTCGGCCATAAAAGTTATAAATGTGAATTCGGACAATGTGCCATGACACCTCTTTTAAAGAAGGAAAATAAACCAATAAGAACGACTAACTACGCCGCGAGATCTGACAATGCTGGAATCGAGTGAAGACGAAACCCGATGGACTTTTAAACGAAAAGAGAAGCAGATGGTAAGGTTTGCGGGTGTCGTGAGTGTAAAAATTGTAAACGAGACTTTCATTAGACATTACGTAGAGGATTTGAACATAAAGGAGAACAGAAATAAATTGGTCGGTTATGAATCCTTCAATAATAATAATAATGATAATAATAATAATAATAATAATAATAATAATAATAATAATAATAATAATAATAATAATAATAATAATAATAAGATAATGAGTTGTAATAAAAATAATGATAGTGAGAATGTTAATAATAGTGATAATAAAAAACAAATAATGGTGATAATGATAATAATAATAATAATAATAATAATAATAATAATAATAATAATAATAATAATAATAATAATAATAATAATAATAATAATAATAATAATAATAATAATAATAATGATAATAATAATATAATATTAATGATGATAATGGTAATGATTTTAATGATAGAATTATTAATAATAATAATGATGGTAATAAAAATAATAATAATGAGGAAGATAATAATAGTGAATACAACGAATGTGTTTATTTTAATCTAGGAATGCTAAAGGAATTACAGGTAAATAATAATAAAAATTTTATGTGACGTGTATAGAACAAAGCCAGATATAATAGAAAGGGCAGAAGCCACGTCCATTTTGGGAGTAGAAGCAGGCATTGAAAAGAAATGAAATGCCGCCGAAGGGTTGAGGAATAAAGCAAGGAATCCTCTTTATAAGGTAGAAGATAAAGTAACAGGTAGGCAATTCGTAATTGACTGTGGTGCAATTGTAAGCGTAATACCTGCAAGTGCAAAGGATAGAATGAGTGAAGTAGTGGGGAATTTAATTGCTGCAAACGAGACGCCGGTGGAGGTATATGGCAGTGAGACGATGAGCATTGATATTGGCCTAAAGCGCCTTTATAAGGTGGAAGTGTTAAAAGCAAATCTGCCATCGGCAATTTTAGGTTTAAATTTTTTATGTAATAACAATTTTATATTAAACTTTAAGGAAAGCATATTAATCGACGCTGAAACAAATTTTAGTATTAGACTAATTGGTAACTCTCGTAGTAATAATGAAATTTTTAGATTGTAAGTTTTCCTGACTATACTCTCAAACTATCTTGTAATTTGCCAACTAGCCCTATTATCTCTCTTGTCCAGCTTATTAATACTTTTAAACATTTATTTGAAAACCCTTATTTAAAAATAAATTCGAAATTAAAAATTGAACAAATGAATGAATGGGCGAAATTTGGCAACAGTGTAAATGCAAGTAAAAAGATGAATGAAGAAGGTGACGTCACGAGCGGGAAAGACGTACGCGCAACAGTAGAAAGTCCTCTACCTAAAAGGGTACAGCAAGAGCTTAAAAGTAACTTTCCATATGAAATTAAGGTGAAAGGAGGACCCATCAATATTAAAGCGCGGAGGCTCCCTGCTAGTCTTTACAATAAAACAAAAGCGGAGCTACAGAAATTGCTTGAAGCCGGAGTAATAAACAGAAGCAACAGCGACTGGGGCTTCCCCATTAATGTCTTAAAAAGGATGAGACAGAGGTGAGGGTAGTTGCAGACCTTAGGCAACTAAACGCAATATCAATTAGAGATTGCTACGCACTCCCAAACTTGGGAGATGTAGCCAATATAATTGCAAAATGCAAGATTTTTACCAAGCTAGACTTAACAAAGGCCTTTTATAATCTTCCATTACATGAAAACAGTAAGAAGTACTTCACAATCAATACTCCTTTCGGTAGCTTTAGCTACAACACAATTGTCGAGGGGCATTGCAATTCAGCAGGTGCATTTCTAAGATTTATGCACATATTGCTGGCTGACCTTCCACATGTGTTTGTGTATATAGATGACATATTAATTGCTACCGAAGGGGAAGAAGAGCATAAACAAATATTAGAGAAAGTGTTGGAACGATTTTCTTACTGCAAAATTTATTTAAATGGATCAAAAAGCATGATTGGTGAAAAGCAGGTAACCTTCCTGGGATATGACATTTCCAGCGGAGGCATGAAACCGAATACTGAGAGAGTAGAGGTTATTAAGAGGATTTCAAAACCTAAGACCATTAAGCAACTCCGATCATTTCTAGGAGCGCTTAACTTTTTCCGTTCTTGCATTCCGAATTTAGCTCACATTCTAGAGCCACTGACTCGTGAGTTGAGAGGGAAACCTTTCAGTTCAAGAAAAATAAAATGGAATCGCGATTCAGAATTGGCATTTGAAGGAGCGAAGTCAGCGTTGCAAGATGCAGTTGAGCTAGGGTACCCTGAAGGAGATACTCCCCTAATTATATACACAGGTGCAAGCGATGTAGCTACCACAAAGGCCATTTTCCTAGATAATGAAGAGAGGAAACCTTTAGGATTTTATAGTGCGGTTTTAAAGCCGTGTGAGAGGTCGTATACGGTATTTAGCAAAGAGCTCCTTGCAATAAAAAAGACAATGAATAAATTGTCACACCTCATGATAGGAAGAAAGGTGAAGATACTGACGGATAGCTTGTCGGTGAAGCAGCCCTTCAAAAAAAATAGACTCGCCTGCGCTAAACACGCAGGAAAAGTGATATTTAGCCTTTATCTCTGAGTTTGACGTAGAGTTAGAGCATATAAAAGGGTCGGAAAACGTGCTAGCCGATTACCTATCCAGGTATTTAGAAAATCCGAGAAATGCTAAAGAAGCAGAAGAGGCAGATGATATTTATGCAATCAAAGCTACGAGCCCCGAAAAATTTGCTACGCGTACTACGAGAGGGGAGGAGCTTAAGGCAAGGGGCGGGGCATAGTAAATTAAATGCCCAAAATACCGCCTGCCTTGCTGGCGTATTAACTGAAGCTTCGGAAACCACAAGAAGGCAGAGAACAAAATTGAGCTTCTCTAACCTTGAAGGTGCTGAAACCAAAAGGAACGCGGCTGCATTTGGGAAAATATTTAAAATAAGTTCAGCAGATTCTTTAAATAAATTCAGAAGAGAAATAAACTACGAAGATTTGAAGGAGGCAGGAAGAAGATGAAGGAATAAAAAATATATTACAGGTGAAGAAGCAACTTCATTAAATGTAGCGAAAAGAAAGTTTTGGTATAAAGATACCGAAATAGAGCTATATGTAGATATATCGTTTGGTTATTATCAAGTGTATGTACCTGAAAAGTGCGTAAAAGAAGTGATTGAATATTGCCATGGAAGGGGGCACCTGGGGGTTCAGAGAACAGTGAAAAGCTTGAAATCAGAATTCGTGTTTAAAAATATGAATGCAAAAGTGAAAGAGTTTGTGAGAGCGTGTGATCCTTGTCAAAGAGCTAAGCTCATTAAGAACATTAACCCGGAATATAAAAAGTTTCAGGAGGTATCCGAGAAATTTGAAATAGTTCATGTTGACATCCTTAAGATGCCGGAATGCAGGGGATATAAATATTTATTAACCTTTTTAGACAGGTACTCCAGGTACATATGGGCTTTTCCTCTGAAAAACGTAGAAAAAGAGACTATAGCTGATACTATGGTACGGGAAATGTTCCCCGTAGGAGGAGTAATGAAAATGCTTATAAGTGATAGAGGGCCTCAGTTTACTTCAGGGCTTTTCCAAAGTGTGTGCAAAATATTAGGAATAAAGCATGTAACTTCAAGCAGCTATTCACCGGAGAGTAATGGGGCCTTGGAGGTTTACCATAAGACGCTGTTGAGTTGTTTAAGGACTATGCTTGCGGAAGTATCTACGTATAAACAGAAGTGGATTGATCTCCTACCTTTTGCACTATTTTGTTTGAGAACTGCTCCCATAGAAGATAGCGGAATTACAGCATCCATGCTGATGTTTGGCCAAAACCCGCTGATACCAGGAGCTTTACTTGAAAGCAGAATTAGCAAACCTTATATGGATTATAAAACTTATGCTGAAAAACTAACGTACCTACTCTCGAAGCCTCTGGCATTGAGACCTACCCTTAAAAACAAGAAAATATTCATGCCGAAGGATCTAAAAGGAAGCAAAGTATGTACTTGTAAGAAACAGGCAGTACAACCTAGGAAAGATAGAACCCCGTTACTCGGGTCCGTATAAAGTTTTAAAATTCACAGAACAATACGTATATATTGAAAAGAATGGAAGAACAGAGGTGGAAAACCTAAGGAATATAAAGGCATATTACCATATAGAGACCTTAGGTAGAATAGATTGCTTTCAGAATGAGGATGCAGTAATAATATTTATATTACAGGAACAAAAATAGTATTAAAACAAATTAGTATCGTATGTAATTAGTGTTACTATTCAGATATTAGATCCTTAATACTAAGATTGTTTTCTCTTATCCTCATACTTTGGCAATTTAAAACATTCCTTCCTTTCTACTTTTCTTTGCATTGTTGTAATTAGTATGTAAGAGGACGAAGGCAAGGAAAATTCTTAAGTACCAGTTATAGTTAAGAATTTCCAGACTCTGGGATCACCACTGTATTGAAATGAAACACGACCCCTCAAACTTATATCAGGTGATATTAAAACCGAACGTGATTGGCCAATTCGAAAAGAGCGAGGGCGAAAAGAGGAAGGCAGAAGAGAGAGTCAAGCAGTGAGGCCAGATCAACGTGCCTAGAAACGTGTACTGAGAGCATCGCTCTAAGAGAAAGCAAATAAGGCTTAATATAAAGGGAATGAAGTGGGTTTGCAGTGCTTTAAATTCAATACTTAGGAAACTCTATAAGCTGTACAGTTTACGATTATTAACCTTGCCTAAGTCCTGTTGTAGAGTAAATAGAATATTGAATAAGGTGATGAAAATTTGATAGTGCTGTACTATTAGGCTTAAGAAATAAACATAATAAGTGAACAAAGCTATCTTTAACCCTATACTTCTTAATATACCGTGCAATTGCAAGGCAATGCAAATTTGTTAAGGGATTCTCTATTGTGAATCGGCATTCTCTTGCTTAATTACAATGGCGTGCTATTTTATAAATTAATCATTATGAGACTAAAGGTTTGCTATAACCCCTAACGATGCTAGTAGTTAGTTGATAGTTTAGGCTTTGAATAAGATAACAATTAAAAATTAGTTGAAATAATGATGCTCTTTAAAATGGCACGCAGTTAAAACCGACCAATGAGAGAGCGAGACCCTCTCTTGAAGAATATACTTACAAATAGCGGGAAGAAAAAGAAATCAGTTTAGCGGACGACATAGTCTTGAGTAGGAGTTCACACTCTGTAATTCCAAGGCAAGCTAAACGAAACCAACATCTAATTAACAAATCGAAATTATCGATCACAACTAATTAACAACGAAGATCATAAAGTGCGGAATACTGTTTTATAAAATCTCTTGTTTTTAATAGGATTACTGCCATTATTTTTCTTGAAGCCTTGTGCTTCCCATTTATCGTTTCATTTTGCATTTGCCATTCTAAATAAAAATACGATGATATTAATTGTTTGGAGTTAATTACCTAATTAACTAGTCCATATATATATATATATATATATATATATATATATATATATATATATATATATATATATATATATATATATATATATATATATATATATATATATATATATATATATATATATATATATATATATATATATATATATATATATATATATATATATATATATATATATATATATATATATATATATATATATATATATATATATATATATATATATATATATATATATATATATATATATATATATATATATATATATATATATATATATATATATATATATATATATATATATATATATATATATATATATATATATATATATATATATATATATATATATATATATATATATATATATATATATATATGAGGATGAAAGATGCAAAAAAATAAATGTTATGGTCTGCAGATGAAAATCTGATAATCTTTTATCATTTTTGTCCAGGGATGGGACCAGAATAAAACCCAGAGTAAAACTAGGTGTGGCCTAAGCTGTTTTTAATAACAATAATATTTTTTTGGATTAGTTAGTGAGAGCTTAATTTAGCCAATCAAATTCTGCTTATTAA
>SEYY01018372.1:0-2500 GCA_009176605.1 Armadillidium nasatum
TTTTAAATATGTCTACAGGGAATTTCGAATTAGGACAATCGACAGAAGATTGCCCCTGCAAGTCAGAGAAATCTTAACCTATCATCCGATAATCCGGAGCGACCATAGTTCGAGGTTAGATATTACCAAAGATTTCTTGGCAGGTCAGAGAAAATTTTTAAGCCTAATCATCCGGCCAAATCCGGAGGTGAAACCATCGGTTAATATTATTTATATTTTCTGACAAGAAAAACATCTAAGTTTATAACCTTTGACGGACGACTGTCATTTACTAATTAATGCATTCACTGTTTGTACATCTAATATACTATTACCATTTCAGTATTTATTTATTATTATTATTATTATTATTATTATTATTATTATTATTATTATTTTATTATTATATTTTAATTAATATTACTTTAATTATTATTATTATTATTATTATTATTATTATTATTATTATTATTATTATTATTATTATTATTATTATTATTATTATTATTATTATTATTATTATTATTTTATATTATTATTATTATTATTATTATTATTATTATTATTTTTATTTTATTTAAAAATTAAAAAATTTAAAAGCATACTAAGTCTTACTTGACTTATCTAGGTATATTTCTTGACAGCCTTTGACAGGTTTATCTATAAGACACTTATAAAAGGCTCCAGGTTGATAAATACCATCAGAACCAGAGGAGTTTGCTAAAGGGGCTCCAACCAGTAACCTTTTGAAAGAAAAGTTCACATTAGTTTTCTACTAATTGAAATAATTTTTTTTATAAATCAATTATTTAAAAAAATAATAAAAAAAATTTTAATTTTTTAAAATTTTCAAAAATTTAAATAATTAATTAGTTATTTTAAAAAATTAATCATATAAAATCGAATATCAAAATTTATATTTTTATGCAAGTATAAAATTTTTAACAAAGAGATTATTTAGCAAAAGAGATTAATTAAGTAGATGATAAGTGTTAATAAATTCTCTTTAATACTATATAACTCTAACACGAAACTCAGCATCGCTTCTCAAGAACAAAAATGACGTAAGTGCAAAGAATAATAATTTTCAGGAAATGCGAAATAAAGGAAATCATTCTAGTTTCCTTTTTTTTTTTTTTTTTTTTTTTTTTTTTTTTTTTTTTTTTTTTTTTTTTTTTGTAAAATACATAAAAATCTGTTCTGAGAGGCACTCTACTTACGTCTTTATTATATCAGAAGGTTTGTTGATTTTGTAAAGGGTGACGTAATAGTTTCAAAAATATATATATAATATATAAATATAATTTAGCACTTACATCATTATTTCCTTTAGAATAACGATCTAAAATTTAAATTTCATTTATGTTGTAAACAGAAGCAAAAATTGTCCTAACGAATCGTTGGGACAAGTTGCATAAATGTCACAATAAAATTTTTAATAATAGAAGAAAATACGTGTTAAGCATAAGAAGATTTTTATTTTCTAATAAGAAAATAACTGAAAAATTATTTGCTGTGACATTTTTGCCACTTGTCCCAACGAATCGTTAGGACAATTTTTTTTGCAGTGTGTCGCAAAGAGAAGTAAAAATAATTACCAATTTTTCCCATTTTTATTCCTCAGAAGACCAACAGAATATCCGAAATAAGAATTAGACTCTTGATTATTTAAAGACGTTACGTAAGTTGCTTCCGGAGCAACGTTGAATCCAAATATTCCTTTTATATATGTCAATTGAATCAAAATCACAAATATTTTTAATCTGATTTTAATGAGCTTCAAAACAGATTTTGAAATCGCTTCAAAAATTTCTTTAATTACCATTTTCAATTTTTACCACTTGTAAATTCAATTATCATTTTTAAATCAAATATTTTCTGTTGTTACCTTCGATATTTACATGCTTAAAACCAGAGTCAATTTTCCTCGTTCAATTTGTAAAGAAACTACTTACATAGACTTTTATTATTTGCTCTAAAATGATTGCATACTGAAAAATAATATTTGAGCAGTCACTTATTAATCACTAATATATATATATATATATATATATATATATATATATATATATATATATATATATAATATATATATATATATATATATATATATATATATATATATATATATATATATATATATATATATATATATATATATATATATATATATATATATATATATATATATATATATATATATATATATATATATATATATATATATATATATATATATATATATATATATATATATATATATATATATATATATATATATATATATATATATATATATATATATATATATATATATATATATATATATTGAGAAGAGAGAGAGAGAGAGAGAGAAAGAGAACATTTTTTATATATATAATTTTCACTGTATATAAGGAAAAAATTAAAGATTACTCAAAAATTTACTTAGAATCATTATTTGTTCATGTATGGAGAAATATTAATATTATTAATAGCTACGCAATGATTATTTCCGTAACGAAAATTGACTTTGCAAATA
>SEYY01018372.1:5000-7500 GCA_009176605.1 Armadillidium nasatum
CAAATGAAAACCTTCAGTCTATTTAGCTCATAATAAAAGATTCACCGTCATCCTGAAGATTAAAGGATCAAATGTTAAGAGTGAGAAAGATCAACAGTAAAGTCCTCCTTACAGAAATCATATTGACCATCTGTAATATGATTCGAATATTTAAGATGTTTCTAAAAACTATCTGATAAAAATAGATTCGAAAATTTTGCTAAGGACTGAGGATAAAGCAATAGAATAACAGAATGATAGAATTGAGCACAGGTTGAATGAACACACTTTCAAGCAAGAAAGAAAGGTTGAAGATAGTAAACACAGACAAAACAATTACCAAGGCAGGGTTCGAAATTAAAACAAGAGTTTTATATTATATATATATATATATATATATATATATATATATATATATATATATATATATATATATATATATATATATATATATATATATATATATATATATATATATTATATATATATTATACATGTGTGTGTGTGTGTGTGTGTGTTGTGTTTGTGTTTTGTGTGTGCGTGTGTTTTACCATTTAATCGTCTAAAAATAATACTTACGATTTAAATTTTACGTTATTAAATAGCTATATTAATTCCAATATCACGAAATAATAATAATAATAAAAAATAATAATAATAATAATAATAATAATAATAAGAGCAATAATAATAATAATAATTAATAATAATAATTATAATAATAATAATAATAATAATAATAATAATAATAATAATAATAATAATAATAATAATAATAATAATAATAATAATAATAATTATAATTTTTTTTTTTTTTTTTTTTTTATATATTTCACTTTTTTTTAACCTATTATTGTAAATAAAGCAAACTAAAAATAATAATAATAATAATAATAATAATAATAATAATAAAAAATAATAATAATAATAATAATAATAATAATAATAATAATAATAATAATAATAATTCTTTCCCCCCCGAATGGCACCCAATTTTGAGTTAAAACTAAGGAGAGACGAACTGTAACGCCACAAAGGCACAGTGCCACTACAATCGAGATTTTGACACTGATATTTTTTTCTGCTAAAATTTTTATTTATTGAGTGAGGCAGGAGGATATTTAATAATTTATATAAGGAAAAAAAACAAACAATGAAAAAAATGTTTGTCAATGCATATTATGTATGCATTCATATATATATATATATATATATATATATATATATATATATATATATATATATATATATATATATATATATATATATATATATGTGTTGTGTGTGTGTGTGTGTGTGTGTGTGTGTGTGTGTGCATTTTTTTTTTTTTTTTTTTTTTTTTTTTTATTTTTTATATATTTTTATATATATATATATATATATATATATATATATATATATATATATATATATATATATATATATATATATATATATATATATATATATATATATATATATATATATATTATATTATATATATATGTGTGTGTGTGTGTGTGCGTGTGTGTGTATGTGTATGTGTATGTGTGTGAGGTGCAGTAGCCCAACTCCTCGTCCTCGTCGAGCACCCTAGCTAACGAATTGATTTGTAACTTTTTTGGCAAAGGAGTACTGGTTAGGACATGATAGGCCTAGCAAGCCAAAGTTCGAAATATCTTGCTTTTAATATCCTTGGAGCAGCCTCGTAAACAGGTAGAACTCTAGAATTTAGACCCAAGAAACGAGATAGGAATATGAACTCTAACCACACTTTTACAAGAATTAAACTGGCTACTATATAAATATATAACCACCTAAAGGAGTAAAAAGGAAGAGATTGTGAGTATTATGGAGGAGAAACAGGTAGATGTGGAGGTTTGTCAGACATGAGAGTGGAGGGGAAATGGAGAGGAAAAAATCTAGGTGAAGGATATGTTTTGTCCCATATAGGTGTGACCGAAGGAATAAAGAACCTTGGAGTAGAATTCATTTTTGGATAGAGGGTCTCACCATTTCTGCAAGAAGTGTTATGTATAAATGAGAGATTGGTTGTATCTACCTTTGAAATCAAGAGAAGTAAATATCGTTTATATATTTAATATATGCTCCCCCGCATTGACATAAAGAGATGAAGAAGGAGCAGTTTACTAATTTATTGGAGTAAAGTGTGGAGGGTGGAGGAGAAGAGAATGTGATTCATATATTGATGGATGACTTCAGCGCAAGAGTGGGAAAAAAAGAAATGAAGTAAGGAAGATACCTGGACCTCACGGAGACATGAAAGAAATGTAGAGGGGAGGTGTTAATTGATTTTTTTATAAGAAACGATTTCAAGATCATGAACGGCTTTTGCCAGCACAGAGATTCTCAAATAAACGAGAGAGTTTTGACCATTAGTCTATCATAGATTATTCATTTAATCAGATTACAGGGTGGTGGAGAACGCTTAGTTTTTACCTGGTGTCCGCTTAGATTCCGAATACAGATTGGTCGTAGCAAAGGTGAAAGTGCAAAAGACAAAATGGCAGGTGGGAGAGAG
>SEYY01018372.1:15000-20000 GCA_009176605.1 Armadillidium nasatum
CCTCTCAGTTGTTCCATGTATTTACCTATGATTACTCATGATCCGGTGCTTTTGAACCCGAGATCTATGAACGTCAGGAAGGCTAGTAGCCTGGATGGCACTCCTCCCCGTATTCTGAGCTATCACCTGTTCTGATCCAACTCTACTCTCTATGCCTTAATACAAATATTTTTCCTCGGTGCTAGAAGCGCGCATATATTCAGCCAATCCTTAAGAAAGGTAGCCACTCTGACCCTTCTAACTACCGACCTACAGCTCTTACTTGTGTTCTGTCTAAAAAAATTTAAACTCTCCTCAACTCTCATTTCCGAATCATTTGGAGTCTCATTCCTTTCTCTCAGATCATTAATATGTCTTTCTAAGCCCGAGGTCAACTGATGACATACTTTCCGATCTCACTGATTTATGGTCTTCTGCCTTTAGGAACTACGGGGAGTCTTGTTTGGTGGCACATGATATGTCCAAGGTATGGCATGCTTCGCTAATCTCTACTCTCCCTAACCTTGGGATTCCTCCTTCTCTTTGCTTATTCACGTCTAGTTTTCTCTAAGATTATTCCATATCGGCACTTGCCGATGGAGCAACCTCTTCTTTCTTTCCTATCAATTATGGTGTTCCTCAGGGTTCTGTTTTATCTCCCATTTTATTCTTACGTTTCATTAACGATCTTCTCAATTGCACTACCAACTCTGTTCACTTATAAACCGATGACTCATCTCTCAAATCTTCTTCTCATTTCAAATCTGCACCCTCTTTTGTTTCTGTAGCTGCTTTTCGTCTTCAACTTTCTGATTCTATTCTTATCTATCTGGATAGGATTTCCAGGTGGGGTCACCGCAACCTTGTGAAATTCAACTCTTTTAAAAACTTACTTTCTTCACGTCTCCCTCTCAAAAATACCTCCTAACTTTCCTATCTCCCTCGATGGCTCTCCTGTCTCACCTGTAAGTAGCATAAACATTCCTGGTCAAAACATGAACAATAAATTGTTTTAAAACCGTATATCACAATGGTTACTAAGGCAACCTCTAAGAAGCTGGGAATACTACAGTTGCTCAAATTATAAAAGAGTATTATTCGCCCTTGTATGGAGTACTGTTCTCCCATTTGTAGTTATCTGCAGAAAAGGTAGTGGCCGTAATCGTTGATTGCTCCACTCTTTTGGAAAGAGTTGAATCAAAGGCCAAAAGACTAATAAACTCTCCACTACTTTCAACCCCATTTGACCATCTATCTCTGCGACAAGATGTTAGTACCCTATCTCTTTTTCTAAAGTTTATTTCTCGCATTCCACCATCATTGAGTGGCCCTCGTAGCGAAAGAGGTGTCCTGCTTTCACAAGAATTTTGTGTGAATACTGGAAACCCCAGACTTGTTCTTTGTAGGGATTCCTTCTTTCCATCCACCTCTGTTCTATGGAATTCCGTACCATCTTCAGTGTTTTCTCCTGCATTTAATCTTCCTCTCTTCAAGACTGAGTCTTCAAGTCTGTGCCCACTTGAGAAATTTAACTTAGGTTCGAGCTTGGGTGGGTTTTCTTCTTTTTTAGTTTTTATTTATGCCCCTACTTGAAAAGGGCCCTGTCCGTGAATGAATGTAAACTGCAAAAGAGAGAGAGAGAGAGAGAGAGAGAGAGAGAGAGAGAGAGAGAGAGAGAGAGAGAGAGAGAGAGAGAGTGAGAGAGATCAATTTTCCTATATTTATATTGCAAAGACCAGTTTTCATTTAACCTCTGTTATACTTGCATGAAAAATTTTAGTCATAATAAAACGTTTCTATTTTGTCTTTAGTGAAATTTATAAGGATATAGTAGCTTTCTTCGAGTTAGGCAAGGCTGTGAAGCCGGTTAAATACAGTGGCTCCATCATTTCAAAATTATCCGGCTCCAGTTTCGTTTACACATGAAATCATTAAATCTGGATAACAAAATTATCGCGTAATATAAAAGAATATTCCCTACCAACTCTTTTATTTTAAAACACTTCTTAACAGAAAAAAAAAAAAATTTATCATGAAATGGCTTAATTTATAGATTATTTTCATCTCTATAAATATATATATATATATATAAATATTTATATATAATATTATAATATATATAAATATATATATTATATATATATATATATATATATACATATATAATATATATATATATATATAAATATATATATAATATATATGTATATGTAGTATGTACGTATATCATTCCTAGTGGCAGGCCAAAGGCTTCAGTATTCCACCAGATTAGGAGTAGTCATTAGGGCCAAAATAAGGCCGACATTTCCGATAAACTGCGTTTGAAGGATAAAAGTCAAAATAAGTTGGAATAATAGATAAAGAGAATGTATTCAACTTCACCAGTAGAGAACTTAAGATTGAGCATCGCATTCTATTGAGATTGGCAGAGAAAGGATGAGACTATGTAGAAAGGCGTGTCGCAAGAGCCCTCTTTAATGGAGGAGGAGTGTGTCTGGAGAGCTCAGAAGGGCAATGTCCATTGTAATAGCGATATCAAAGGAGAGAGCGACGCAATTTCCGGGTAAAAGAGCTGGGGGAGTTCATGAGAGTGAAAGAGTTTATTGGATGAAAAACCCTAAACTCCACCTTTCAAGTAAAGTTGCCTGAGTGTAACCACCCTATCGTACTACATACAGAGATGTTGAAAATTCTTAAATTACCTAAAATGGTCATTTCAGAGAGAAGAGAAGAAGAAGGAGTGTCCTCCATTTTTGAATAGTCAGTAAATTAGGCGGTCAATAGACAACAGATTGAATATAGTCGTAGAATTACAAGATAGCTTAATTCAAGAAAGAAATCAAAGATTCCAAATTAGATACATGATCTAGAAACAGACCAAGTAGTATTTATAATATATATATATATATTACTTATATATTATATATATATATATATATATACTATATATATATATATATATATATATATATATATGAGTGCTTTCCTTTATCCGTAAGGATTCCTTTTTACATTCGCACAATGGTCTCCGTCGAGGTACACCAAAGTTCCTGGGTCTCCTCCTACCTCACATCGTGGGATCTGGTGAGGCCTTTTCGCTGCCACTGCCCTTGAGATTGTATAAATATTTATTTCTGGAAATGGGAGAAAGAATATAAAATTATAGAAAACAATTTAGTTATCCTTAAAAATAATAATTTTCTTTGTAAATAAAAAATTAGAAAGAAAATAAAACTTATAGGTAACTATAATATTATAATTTGTCAAATTTTAAGTATTTATTAATAAATAAATTTATTCGCAGGAAATTACGGCTTACACACAAATACATACTCGCACACTCACACACACTCACCTACGTTCACACACACATTATATAATATATATATATATATATATATATATATATATATATATATATATATATATATATATATATATATATATATATATATATATATATATATATATATATATATATATATATATATATATATATATATATATATATATATATATATATATATATAGATATTATATGTATGTGTGTGTGTGTGTGTGTGTGTGTGTGTGTATGTGTGTGTGTGAATGTTTGTGTACGCCGTAATTTCCTGCGAATGATTTAATAAATACTTAAAAATTTGACACACTATAATATAATAGTTACTCCTTAATATTATTTTCTTTCTAGTCAAAGAAAATACTTTCTTTTAAGGATAACTAAATTGTTTTCTATAATTTTATATTCTTTTTCCTATTTTCAGAAATAAATATATAAATAATTTCAAGTGCAGTAGCAGCGAAAAGGCCCCAGCAGACAACAAGATGCGAGGGGGGAGGGGGCCCATGAACTTTGGAGTGCCCGTGGCATGAACCTAAACTTAAAATGTCGACAGGAAAAGTGATTGAATTTTGTTAATGGCGTGTCGACGATTTAGAAGGGAATATCTCAAATCGTCGATTGGACAAATTGAAAAACGAGTCAAGTTATGTAAACCGTCGACACGCCATTAACAAATTTTTGTTATATCCCAATGCTTTTCAGATCTTCATTAATTTACTTATTTAAGTGTGTCAGCTGTAATGCGGCGTATGTAGGCAAAACCGGTCTACAAATAAAAATGAGGATTGAAAAGCATAGAGGAGTTTCCTTCAGAACTTACATTTCCCTTTACTCTCCTGAACCATGGAGATACCCACCCTTTTTCTTCTTCCGATTTCTCCATACTTCGACATTCGTCTTCTCTTCTTGATCGTAGGATTTTGGAGTCTTTATATATAAAAACTCATTCCCCATCCTTAAATGATCAAGCTTCTTCTACTCAACTTTTCACACAATGATGAAGTCCTTTTTCCCAAAATAGTCCAGCCTTTTAATATTTCTTGGTGTTGCAAAATTTGGACTTTAGTCTTGGTTTTTGTTTATGTTATTTTAATATCAATATTATTCCTATATTTTTATTATTTTATTGCAATTATTATTATTATTTTAGTATTTTATATATAGTTAATGAATTTATATTTGGATCGTATTTTAAAATAGAAATTTTCAAAACTTAGATTGTGTTGAAGTCGGACCCCGATAAGGTTTGAAACGTTCACAGTATAATAAATACACGTGGAAACACTTAGTGTTGGCTTTGGAACTTTCTGATATATATATATTATATATATATAATATATATATATATATATATAGTATAATATATATATATATATATATATATATTATATAATATATATATATATATATATATATATATATATATATATACTTCCGGTGGGCAAAAGGCAGGCAGGCCTACTTAATTCCAACCGGTGTGGAAAAATCCCTAATGTACGGCCGATAGGAGAATCGACATGTCCAGGTCACGGCGTTTGAAAAGTAAGTATATATATATATTATATAGTATATATATAATATATATATATAGATATATATATATATAATATATATATATTAAATATATTAATATTATAATATATATATATAATATAAATAATATATTTATATTATATAT